>JAQQSU010010809.1:0-12333 GCA_028627135.1 Pseudochirops cupreus | reverse complement strand
CCCCAATCTATTCTCTTCTATGTCTTTCCCCCTCACCCCTCTGACTTTCCAGTAGGGCAGGATGGATATCCCTACCACAGTGCCTGTGTATCTTAAGTTCCAGTTGGATGTAGTTCATAATAATAATAATGATAATAATAATAATAATAATTGTATATATATATATATACATATATATTTTTAACATTTGATTATAGAACTTTATATTCTAGATTCTTTCTCTTCCTCCCTCGTCACCCACTCCCACTGGAAAGACAAGCAATCAAATACAGGCTGAACATGTGAAATTATACAGAACCTCTCCACAGTGAGCATGTTGTGAGAATCTGATTACATGTCCCTTCTTCCTATCCTGTCCTCCCATCCACTCTCTACCCTGTCCCTGTCCCTGTCCCTCTACAGAAGTGTGAATAGTTCAACTTTATTAAGTTCCTTATGATTTCTTTTTCCTGTTTACCTTCTCCTGCTTCTCTTGCTTCTTGTATTTGAAAGTCACATTTTCTGTTTAGCTCTGGTTTTTTCATCAAGAATACTTGAAAGTCCTCTATTTGATTGAATATTCATATTTTCCCCTGAAGTATTATACGCAGTTTTGCTGGGTAGGTGATTCTTGGTTTTCATCCTAGCTCATCTTTGACTTCCAGAATATCATATTCCAAGCCCTCCAATCCCTTAATGTAGAAGCTGCTAGATCTTGTGTTATCCTGATTGTGTTTCCACAATACTCAAATTGTTTCTTCCTGACTGCTTATAATATTTTCTCCTTGACCTGGGAACTCTGGAATTTGACTATGATATTCCTATGAGTTTTCTTTTTCGGATCTTTTTCAAAAGGCGATCAGTGAATTCTTTCTATTTCTATTTTGCCCTCTGGTTCTAGACTATCAGGGCAATATTGCTTGATAATTTCTTGAAGGATGATGTGTAGGCTCTTTTTTTTTGATCATGGCTTTCAGGTAGTCCAATAATTTTAAAATTATCTCTCCTGGATTTACTTTCTAGATCAGTGGTTTTTCCAATGAGATATTTCATATTGCCTTCTATTTTTCCATTTGTTTGGATCTGTTTTATAGTATCTTGATTTCTCATAAAGTCATTAGCTTCCACTTTCTCCAATCTAATTTTGAAGGAATTATTCTCTTTAGTGAGTTTTTAAAATTCCTTTTCCATCTGGCCAATTTGGAGTTTTAAGGCATTCTTCTCCTCCTTGGTTTTTCGGACCTCTTTTTCCACTTGAGTTAAGTCTATTTTTTAAGATCATATTTTCTTCAGTATTTTTTGGGTCTCCTTTAGCAGGCTGTTGACTTGTTTTTCATGATTTTCTTGCATCATTCTCATTTCTCTTCTTAATTTTTCCTCTACTTCTCTTACTTGATTTTCAAAATCCTTCTTGAACTCTGCCATGGCCTGTAACCAACTCCTATTTTCCTTGGAAGCTTTTGATGCAGGATTTCTGATTTCATTGTCTTCCTTCTGTTCCATGCTTTGATCCTTTTTGTCCCCAAAAAAGGAATCTATGGTCTGATTGTGTTTCCTCTGCTTGCTCATCTTGCCAGTCAATTACTTGACTTTTGAGCTCTTTGCCATAGTAGAACTCTGCTTCCAGAATGGAAAGAGCTTTGTCCCAAATTACTGGGGGTTTTGCAGCTGCCAGAGCTATTAGGAGGGCACCCTCTCTACAGCCCACACAAGCTCTGGCACATTGGTGTTTCTCACCCCAGGACCACCACCCAAGACTGCGATCCAGATACAAGCAGATTAAAGCAAAAGCGATTATCCTCTGAATGGTACCTTGGTCCCCCTATGATCTGCAGGCCAGGAGCTCTAAAGGCAGCCATGTAGCAGCAGCTGCAGCCACCATGGCTGCCACCTCTGCCACCCCAGTGGCCTGGGCCAGACCATGCTATTCTCTCACCCAGTTCCAACGGAGTTCTCTGATGACCTTTTGCTTTCTCTTTGGCATTTATGGGTTGAGAAGTCTGGAAACCACCACAGATGTCGGGTGGTTCATTATCTTGAAGTCTGCTCAGGCCAGTCTGGCTCATGAGGGACTGCACTTGGCTCCTAGCCCAGTGCAATAGGCCCTACCTGTTGGCCTGCCAGTCTGCTTTCAGCAAGAGATTTGTTTCTGTCTGTCACTTTTTGGGTTCTGTAGCTCTAAAATTTGTTTAGAGTAATTTTTTTTTACAGGTATTGGAGGTGGTTGGAGTGGGAGCACAAGCAAGTTCTTGCTTTTACCCCTCTATCTTGGCTCCGCCCCCAACACTTGCTAGTGAAGGCCTGTCAGGGGACTTGACCACTGATTGGTTATAACTTGCATTTTGTGTGTTTACTTGGAAAATAATGTAATCATTATGACTTTAACTCTGTTACGCAAGAGATAATATATGTACGAATGATTTTTCAAAATTTTCTTATCTTCTCTTCTTTATTTATGCTTCCACTGCCCCTTTCTTTTTACTCAAAATCTCCCCATTGCATGCATTGCTACGATCATCCCACCTGGATCATTCTAGCATTCCCCAGGGGGCGGTATGGCCTACTTTGGGAACCTACCTCCTGAGATGGATAGCATGTTTCATCATGAATTTTCCACAGTCATGATTGTTCATTGTGTTGATCAAAGATACTAAGTCTTTTAAAATTGTTAGTCTTTACAATGTTGCTATTGGTTGTATAAATTGTGTAACATTTCTCAAAGCCAAGTCCTTTCCTTAGTCAAATCTATCTCCTCCTCAAGTGAAACAATTGTACAAATAATTCTATTCAACTCAACTTTTGTTATGCATTTATTATATCTAAGAGGAAAAAAGAAAGAAAAGATCTTAAATGCAGGAATATCCTGTACAATAATATCAAAGACCATTTGGCCTCTTTTTGATTTTTTTTTTATCATGCTCAGATTGCCTGTGTGTGTCACTTTTTAAGAATGCTTTTTTATGGGTTTTTTTATAGCTTAAATATTTGTGGTGCTTTAATTTTTTTCCAAAAGTGCTTAGGAGGGGAAAAAAGGCATGAGGTAGGTAGAACATACATTTCTTTTCCCCTTTTTATGTATTAAGAAACTGGAAAAGTTAAATGGTTTGACTAAACTATGTAGAGTTAAGACCTAGAATAGCAGAGAACCTGGGACTTGTAATTTACTTATATTGTTCTTCCTATTAGATCACTCTTTTTCCACTTAAGTTCCAATGAATCCACTAATATTATGTAACATTTCTTGATTTTTTTTTTTCAGTTCAAGAATTCCAGTACCATTTAGTGTTGTTAGAGGGAACACAGTATGGAAAAGCACTGGATTTAGAGTTAGAGAACCCAGGATAAGCACTCTTTTTACATTTCTTTAAAACAGCATAATGTGATCTGTATGGATAGTATTTGTGTCATCAATCTAGAGTTTTAATGGACCTAAGAGATCATTTACTCCAACTTCCATGACTTTATAGTTGAAGACATGTAGGCCCAAGGTGGTTACAGAGCAGGATTTGAACACAGTGTGTAGGTTGGGCTATCAAGCCCCAGCAAGACTGTATTATTAAGCCATCCACAGTTAATCTCAGAGTCCCCTGAGGTAACATGTAGTTGAGTATGAAAAGCTTTGATGAGAAGCATCATGTGTGCCCTTTTCCAAACATGCTTTTGCCCAAACTATAACGTGGAATCTTATTCCTCAAACCTGTTCTCTTCCCATTACTTGATTAGTGGGCTTATCTTGAGCCCACATATTTTCCCAACTAACTGAAATCCAAAGTGATCCCCAATGACTGACATCCTTGGCCCTCCTTCAGGGTGTAAGCCTGATACACACCCAACAGCTGCCTTGTATATTGCCCACGGGACACTGAGGGTGCCCAGAGTCTCATGACCTCCAAACCTGTAAGCCCAGCAAATGCCCTGCTTACACTTATCCTAGCAGCAAAGTTAGTTCCTGCACAAGCCCTAAGCCTTTCTGTTGCTTGTCGCCTAGCTCCTCCAGACACCAGAATCAGGGCTCCTTCCCCTCGTGCCGCACCGGCTTAACGGGTCACTTATTTTGGTTGCTGTTGTTATTGTTCAGTTGATCAGTTGTGTCTGATTCTTCATGACCCTCTAGACCAGTGGTTCTCACCCTGTGGGGCGTGACCCCTTTGGGGGTCGAATGACCCTTTCACAGGGGTCACAGGCGTCGCCTAAGACTGTATTTCCGATGGTCTTAGGAACCGAGACACTGCTCCTCTATACATCTCCAGGTGGGTTTGCCCACATACAGATATGCCCACATATGAGTATTAAAGGGGCGGGGCATTAGGAAGGTTGAGAACCACTGCTGTAGACTGTACTGTCCATGGGGTTTTCTTCGCAAAGATGCTGAAGTGGCCATTTCCTTCTCCAGTCGATTAAGGCAGAAGTGAAGTGACTTGCCCAGGGTCACATAGCTAGTAAGTGTCTGAGGTCACATTTGAACTCAGGTCTTCCTAACTTGAGGGCCAGTATTCGTTATCAACTGATGATAGCTTCTAATTATTTCATGGGCTGGGGAAGGCAACATGATATAAAAGAAGAGTGGATTTGTAGTTATCATACCTGAGCAGCTACTTCAGGTCTTATGCTCCAAAGAAATGCCTCACCTAGTGGGAAACAGGCCCAGTGAGAACAGGCCAGGTGTGTCTGCCCCCAGGAAAGCAGCATGATGTTCCCAGAAGAATCAGTGGCACTGAAGTAAGGGAGGCATGAGCTGTACCTCCATACACATACTCCAAATGTTCTCTTCATTTACGGGCCTTGTGTACGTCCAGTCTTCCCACTGATAGTGTATTCGCAGCAGAATATGCCCCAAGTTTGTGAAAGGAATGTTTTGTTGTGATTTATTTTGATGTTTCCTTAAATGTCTTTGCTTTGCCCCAATTGTTGCTGACTAGAGAAAAAGTCATCGTTGATGAGGACTAATAAGCCATGGTTTAAGTAGATATAAATTAAATCTGGGGTAACTAACTATTCTGGGGGCTTGACATGTAAGAGGGGGTTGCTACAGATAACTACTGTAGGCAGAAGAATGACATGATGGGATCTGTGCATAAGGAAAATATTTGGCAACTGTAAAAAATGGGTTTGACTTGGGAGAGAATGTGGGTGGGTTGAACTATTAAGAGATTATTGAAATAAGCCATGAGGGTGGTGATAAGGAGCTCTGTTAGGGTCAGGGCAGTAATAACAGAGAGCAGGAGATAAAGAACGGCCAAGACTTAGCAAATCATTGGATGTGAAAGGTGAGAGGGAAGCATCAAGATGAAGTTCCACAAAATACCACTAGATGGCGATCACTACTCAGCATTATCCTATACAGTAAGCACTGAAAACAATTATTTCTTTTTTTGAAGTGGCCAAAATATTCAGTAGGGAAGTTTTCTTCCCTGAAGATTGGAAAATTTTTCAAGTCAGTTCTTGGAAAAAATAGTTCACTACTCTCTTTGTGGGAATTTGCTTCCTTTTTCGATAACACTACTTACATATTTATTTAGTCTGTGAGAGGACTGAGCAGAAAGACTGTGCTGACTACTGCTGGGTACATTAACAGCAGCCTATATGATAAAGCAGGAAGCTAAGAGGTGCAGTGGATAGAATACGAAACATCAGGGCTGGAGTCCCAAAGATCTAAGCTGAAATCTGGCCATCGACACGTACTAGCTGTGTGATCCTAGGCAAGTCAATTAACCCTGTTTGCCTCTGTTTCCTCACTGTAAAATGAGCTGGAGAAGGAAATGGCAAACCACCCCAGTATCTTTGATCAGAAAACCCCAAATAGGGTCATGAAAAGTCAGACATGACTAAACAACAACAATAAAAATATGATAAAGCACATTATTTACAACTTAGATTTGTAGGAAAGACAAGCAATACACTCACTTTTGAAATGGGGAAACTGAGGCACAGAGAATTTCAGTGACTTTTCAAAAACATGGTAGCTTCCATGGGAGAACTAAGACTTCAAATCTAGGTCTTCTAAATCCGGTTTCCAGAGATTGTTCCATTCCTGCTAATTTATGTGCTGAGCACACAATACCAGAATTGAATTAGAGAATGTGACTAGCAATATAATACTTGCCCCTATTAAATCAGAGCCTTTCCTCAAATGTGAAATTAGATGGCAGAATATTCTAACTTCTGAGACTCTTGGTTGGGAGACATAAAATCTAGACTTGAAAATCTCAGTCCTGGCTCTTTAAGGTTCTCCAGGTCTTTTTTCCTTTGCTTCCTCTCTTTTATTCTCTCTTTGAGAAGTGCAACTTTTATTTTATACTCAAAAATTTCTGTATAATGTAAATCAGCATATTAAGGAATTCATTCTAAAATGGATCTGTTTTGGACCCAAGTTGAAAAAGTGCAGTGCTAGATGAAAAGCACTGAATGGGGAACCAAGAAACTTGGATGCTAGTCCTTGTTCTGCCACAATATGTGATCCTGGGCAAGTCAACTGCCCTTTTTCAGGGGTTTCTCAGTCTCCTTATCTGTAACATTAAAGTGGCTGGGTGAGGTAGCACATACCTATAATTCCTTTTATCAGGGAAACTGAGGCTGGCGGATTACTTGAGCTTGGGAGTTCTGAGCTAAGGTAAACTGGGGTACTTGGGTGTCAGCACAGAGTCTGGCGTCAGAATGTTGAACTCTGGGAGCTGGGGGGCTACCACGTTGCTCAAGTGGTGGAAGGGTTATAAAAGGTCAGAAACTGAACTGGTTAAAGCTCTGGGCTGATCAGTAGTAGGACTGGGCCCCTGAGAAGTCACTGTCTTCAAGCCTGGGCATGATAGGAATATCCAGGTTTCCAAAATGTGAGGGTGATCTTTAAGGCTTTGTCTACTCTAAAATAAAATGATACATGGAAGGAAACTGGATATAACAGAAGAATCTTGCTACAATATTGTTTAATTTATAGCTTGACCCCAGACTCCTAGTTTTAAGTGTTAATTCTTCCTTGTGCCTATTTCACACATTCTGCTTTTCATTTGTTAATGGGTATATAGCTTGTAATATCCACTATTACACTGTAAACTCCAGGAAAACAAGTACTACATCTTATCTAAACTTGGTATAAATCATATCCATATGCCCCCTTATGGATATGCTGGAGCCAGAGTGTTAAATTTTCATTCTGAGCATTTACATCTCAGAAACCAGTAAAAACTACAAATCAGGATTTGATTTATTGGGTTTTTTAATTGCCTAGGCTTAAAAAAGTGGTGGAGAAAATGTTAATGATGCAGATGAAACTTGAAAGTGTGTGGTGTGCACAGTTCCCTGCTGCCAACCTTTTCCCCATCCCTTTATTAAATGTTTATACTCCCCTGGGAGAAAGGGAATGATAAATTAAGATATCCCCCCTTAACTGTGCTTCACATTTGCATTTTACAAATTTTTAGTATATGAATGTTCTTTTTTTGCCCTTTTCAACCACCAAATCATTCACATACACACACAAAGAGCATCACCTCCCTGTAAATGGGGAGATTAGGAAAGGCTGCAAGTACAAAGTGTCTCAACCAGAGTTTTGATTCCAACTATGAGGGCCAGCCAATGCAAAGACATCATGATGGGAGATGTAGTCCTATTTGCTTCTAGGATTGACTACTTGCAATAGACTAGGCAAGTGATTATGAGGGCCATTGAAATGGAGAGGAGGCAGAGATATTGTGAAAATAGAAATGGTGATATTGGGAGAATGATTGAGTAAGTGAGGGGAGGGACCTTCGGGGTTGCAAACATGAATGATTATGGCAGGATAGTGACATCTTCAACAATAATAAAAATACCTGTAATTAGGAAGAAATCTAAAGTTCCTTACCAGCTCTTAACCATCCTTCTATTCTCCACAAAGCTTAGCGTAGTACCTAGCAAACAGTGGGCGCCCAGTAAATATTTCCTGAATGACCTTAGCACAAGCCATTTAAGAGGCTCACAGTGCCATATTCCAATAGTATACAGTCTGAATGTGGGCTCAGTAAATTGAATAAATGGACCAGTCAATCTCTAACCACTACTTCCCCAACTCCTCAAACTATCACTAGAAAATGCAGTTCAAGTGTCTCCCATGCCTAGAATGCTTCCTTGCCTCACTTCTACCTTCCCCTTCCCTGGCCTTCTTGAGTCCTACCTCCTAAAACCTCACCTCTCCCTTCCCCTTCCCTGAACTGCTTCCAGACTGCTCAAATCCTACGCTTCTCAGTCCCCCTTCCTCTCCTCTGTTACCTTCCACTTACATTGTACAATGTCTTATATGTACACAGCTATTTGTATGCTGTCTTTCATTAGAATGGGAGTTCTTTGGAGGACAGGGGCAGTGTTTTTGTCTTTCTTTATATCTCCATTACTTAGCACCACGACACAGTTAGCACTTAAATACTTGTTGACTGACTCAAAAGGGGAAGACAGAAAGAAGCTCTAGGAAGCCTGATATTTCCTGGGCTTCTGGAAATGTCTTTGACTAATTTAAAATTTGGTGGAGTGGTTTGGGAGACACAGAATGCCCTTGTATGGTACTTCAGACTCTGCTCAGACATCAGTCACCACTGGGGGTTGGGGTGGCTTTCCTTTCAAGAGCAGTAGTGAAGCTTGGCTGGGGTTGTCCAGATTCCCAGCACTTAGCTTTTTGTAATGCAACCCCTTACACTTGTAATTGACTGGAAGGAGCAAATTACCAAGTCATGGTATCCAGCTGTTTCCACAAAATCTGGACAGTGCATGCAGGGAATTTTTTTTTTCTTTCTCAGTCTAACAAGAGAACACTAGCAATGGGTTCCTTACAGTAGAAAGTACAAAGAAACTTAAAGGGAAGTCTCTGAAGAGCCAAGCAGAAACCTTAGCTGCATTTTAGGGGGAAAAAAAAGCAGCTTGGAGAAGCCAAGATTGTGAGGGAGGAGGGGGGAAATACACAAAGCTTTTGCTTTGAGATGACTTGTTTGGGCAAGAACTGGGGCCACCCCCAGCTGCAACAAACTATCTCCCAGCGTTTCTCATTCTGCCCAAATACAACAGAAAGGGCTTTTATGAAAGAGTTTGGACTTCTTGTCGGAAAGCTCCGTTTGAGAGCCGAGACTGCATGACAGTGAGAACAGGAGACTCTCCCAAGGACATGCTGAGTTAAAAACAAAGAATAAAAGCAGAATCTTTTAAAGGAATAGGCTAGAAAAAATATGCATATCAAAAAAATTTCCCCTGGGGGATATTTGCAAATATAGACACTTGTTTAAAAATCTTTTAAAGGGAACAGAAAGGAATAAACAAGGGCTAATAGAAAGTGTAAAGGCATAAAAGAAAACCTGCTTGAGCAGAGAATCTATCCTTCCAAAATACACAACAGCTTGTCAGGTTTTACTTCCAGTTCTTTGCCAAGAAACATGCCTTATTCATGTTTGCACTGAACCTCAACATTTAGGGGAAGAAACTGTAGAAGAAAGTTGAAACTCTTCTCCACCCTCTCCCCCCAACTTCCTTCCTGGCCAAAACAACTCACTGGAGGCCTTGGGCTACTACATTTCGTTACTTTGCAGGCAACTCACATCTATATAGCACTTTGAGACTTCATCAGGCCTGAAAGTCTGGGAACTAGGACTCAAACTTAGGAAGGAAAGAAGCATTTTTTTAAGCATTTAGTAAGTGGCAGACATTGTTCTCATATCTTTATAAATGTCTCATTTGATCTTCACAACTCTGGGAGGTAAGTGCTATTATCTTCATTTTTACAGTTGAGGAACCTGAGGCAAACTGAGGTTAGGTGATTTGTCCAGCATCAAGCAGCTAGTAGGTATTTGAATTTAATCTCAGGTCTTCCTGACTGCAGGCCAAGTACTATCATTTGCCTCTGTGGGCTCTGAGATGTCGAGCTGGAAGGGACTTCAGAGGTCAGATCTTCCTAATCCCCCTCTTTTGCAAAGGAGGAAACAGGTGAAGTGGTTTGTCCAAGGTCACACAGAAAGAGAGGAAAAATCAAAATTTGAACATAGCCTTTTTACATAAATCCAGTCTTCTTTTGACTCCTAGTCAAGTTCTTCACGCTCTACCCCACTCACCAGTAATGAAGTTCAAGTTTTCTTTAATTTTGAAATAGTGTGTATTAAGTATTAGGGTTCGGATGCCATAATATTTTCAGTCCTGAAAGTGAAGTAAGGTTACAGAGCAGGTCCTATTTCTGTTCAGTTGCTTTTCAGTCGCGTTTGACTCTTTATGACCCCATTTGGGGTTTTCTTGGCAAAGATACTGGAGTGGTTTGCCTTTTCCTTCTTCAGCTCATTTTACAGATGAGGAAACAGAGGCAAATAATGTTAAGTGACTTGTCTAGCCAGTAAGTGTCTGAGACCAGATTTAAACTAAGGAAGATGTCTTCCTGACTCCAAGTTCAGCATTCTTTCCACTGTGCCTTCTAACTGCCCTGGCAAGTCCTATAGAGGCTTTTAAATTCCTATCAGGTACCATTTTTTCCTCTTGGAGTGGTTCCCTTTTGGGTATGGATAACTAAGAGCAACAGTTATCCACACACAAAAATTTTATATTATCTCTCTATATGTATATACACACACATATATTTTATACGTATGTAGTTTAGGGAGCAAAACAATAATTGATTTCTTCTACTTTCTGTTTTATTTATAAACAGCAAAATACACCAGTTAAAGCAAAAGTTAAAAGTGAAAAACCCCAAAGTACTAGTCAAATACTATGTCAGCATCTTAGTTGTTATAAATTATACTTTTGTTATTATTAACCTGCTCATCTTTGTCTTTGTTGGCATGATATTCTTTTGTTTGTTTTTGGAGGGGAGAAGGTAGGGCAATTGGGGTAAAGTGACTTGCCCAAGGTCATAGGGCTAGCAAGTATTAAGTGTCTGAAGCTGGATTTGAACTCAGGTTCTCCTGATTCCAGAGTCAGTGCTCTATTCACTGTGCCATCTAACTGCCCCTGTTGGCATGATATTCTATAAGTTTTCTAATTTGATGCATGTGTTATAAATGGGAGTTATTTCAACCTAGGTCACGGTCCCTTTTGTTTGTACCTAATAGGAACTTAATAAACAGTACTGGTTGACTACAGTAATTTGACAGTGCCTTGCCCATAGTATATCTTCAATATATATGTGTTGGGTGAATGACAGCAGTTTCAGAAATACATTATGTGAAAGTCTCACATGGGTCAAAATGCTTGGTTTTTTGTCCACTAGGAGTCAGTGTGTTACAAAGTAGAGCTGGAGTATCTTCTGAAAGCTGTTTTTCATTCTAGCTCTTCCCATCAGTGAAGGTCTTGTAACTGCTTACCCAACTCAGTCTTCCATAAACAAGGATGGCTAGATTATCATATAATTATCATAGTGCTGTCGTTTCTGTCTGTAACATTTCTTGTATATACCCCGTTCTCTCCTCTGACACTGTCACCGCTCCGGTTTAGACCCTCATCACCTTACAATTGCTCTATTGCAATAGCCTGCCTGACATCTCTCCACAGTCTAGTCCATCATCCACTCAGCTGTCAAACTGATCTAGAACACAAATCTGCCCGTGTCACTCTCTAGTCAATGAACTCCAGTAGTTCACTGTTGCCTCCAGGGTTTGACTTTTAAAACTGTCCTTACATCACCTGACTCCCTTCTACCTCTCTGGTCTTCTTACACCCCGCGTCCCCACTCTCCCAGGTACCTTTTGATCCACTGACGCTGGCCTCCTCACTGTTCCTCAAACTAGACACTCCACCTCCCCAGCTCTGGTCATTTTCACTTTTTGTCCCACACACCCAGAACATTTTTTCATCCTTATTTCTGTTTCTTGGCTTCCTTCAAGTCCCAGCTCCTTCGTGAGTGAAGCCTTCTCCCTGTTAATTATTTCCAATTTATCTTGCGTACGTCTTGTTTGTACGTAGTTTGCATGTTACTTATCTCCTTAGCCTGTGAACTCCTTGAGATCGGGGACTATTTTTTACATTTTTTTTTTTGTATCTCCAGGGCTCAGCACAATGCCTGACATATATTAGGTGCTTAATGAATGTTTGCTGACTAATTGAATTCTCTTGATTTGGATTTTGTTAATTCTACAGAATTTTCCTTAATAATTTCCTATAATAAGATGATAATAATAGTCAGATGATTAATAATGATAATAATAATATGATTCCTTTTTTAAAAATTTTTTTGGCATGTCAGTAATCCTGAAATTGCTGCATCTTAGCCCTTGATTCAGTTCTGTCCCTTGAGTCTTCACATTTTGCAATTATTTCAATAATTCACTCATTTTCTGAACATATTTTTCCAGTTGATCTACATTGTATGTAAGTTGGAAGACAGTTGTTAGTTGTTTCTGTTGATTCTTTTTTTTTTTT
>JAQQSU010010808.1:0-12333 GCA_028627135.1 Pseudochirops cupreus | reverse complement strand
TTTTCAAGGAGATATTTCACATTGCCTTCTATTTTTTCATTTGTTTGGATCTGTTTGATAGTATCTTGATTTCTCATGAAGTCATTTGCTTCCATTTGCTCCACTCTAATTTTGAAGGAATTATTCTCTTCAGAATGCTTCTGAGATTCTTTTTCCATTTGACAGAGTTGACTTTTTAAGGCATTCTTCTCCTCATTGGCTTTTTGGGCCTCTTTTGTCATTTGAGTTAATCTGTTTTTTAAGGTGTTAATTTCTTCGGTCAGATTGCTGACTCTCTTTTCATGATTTTCTTGCAACATTCTTATTTCTCTTCCCAATTTTTCTTCTACTTCTCTCATTTGGTTTTCAAAATCCTTCTTCAGCTGCTCTCTGGCTTTAAGGCAATCTTCATGTTTATTGAAAGCTTTTGGTGGGGGCGCTCTGGTTGTGCTGTCCTCCTCCAGCTCTCTGCCTTGGTCCTTCTTTTCCCCAAAGAAGGAATCTAGGGTTTGGTTGCTGTTCTTACTTTGCTTCTTATGCTTATTTTTATTCATGGTTGGTCAGTCTGTGATTTTTTTTTTTAATCTCTGTGGAGCTCTGCTTCCAGAGGGGAAAGCTCTGTCCCAAATCTCAGGGGTTTTCCCAGCTCTTAGGAGGCTACTGGGTCCCTTCCCCACTCTGGCTCACTGAAAAAAAAAACAAAACCACAGGACCAAAGCCCAAGACTGCAGTCTGGATCCAGGCCACTCAACGCGAGAGCACTTGGCCTCTGAATGATCTCTTGGTCCCCCTGCAGTCTGCAGGCTGAGAGCTCTGAAGCAGCAGTGTGGAGGCGAGTGCAAGACCTCCAGTTCTGCAGCCTTGTTGCTCTGGAGGCATTTCGGCGGGACCGCTTTTCTCCCCTGATTTCGCAAGCTCCACTGACCTAATTCTGGATACTGCTGCAGCTGCCGCCGATCCGCTCACCTGAAGCCCCAGCCAGGGCTCGCCTCCTCTTGTCCAGCCACCTCGCGGCTCCTCTCGTCCAGCCGCCTCTGGGGCAGGGCTGCAGTTTCAGGCTAGGCTGGTTTCGGTTCGCAGGTCTGATATGGTTCTTCGTAGCCAAGCTGACTTTAGTGGAAAGTAAATTTGTGTGCATTTTGGAGTTCTAGGATTAGTTTAGAGTCATATTTTATGGGTATGTTGGGGTGGCTATGTGAGAGCTGCGATATGTTGCTGCTCTTATGCCGCCATCTTGGCTCCGCCCCCCTCTCCTTTCATGTTAACACTGTTATTAGACATAGCTAAATATAGCCTGAAAGATGCTCATCAAAAGTGCAGAAGGTTTTTTCCCCTCTTTTCCCCTCTTTCTACAGCAAAAAGTTTGACCCTCTCCCTCCTTCTATCATAAAGTTGCTTTTTCCAAGGTCATTGTCAGGATATTTATTAGTCTAGCTGAGTGCCATATCCATCCTGAGATAACTGCTACTTCCCAATGCTGGTGACTGCTGACTCCATATTCTCTTTAGGTGAATTGTGAGAAACAGCCCATCAGAGATTTCTCCCCAGGTTAATGAGTACTTATGTCTAAGTTTGTTGAGGGTCTTGTCAAGTCTGAATTGCCTGACAGACTGGTCCTGAGTGCTGCGGAGTCTGTCCAGAGTTCAGGTACTTGCCACCTGGCCAGTTAGCTTTCTTAAATCTTCAAGGACATTCAGGGAGAGGGGAGATTGTGATCTGATAACCACTGAGTCAGCAAGACTTTTGCTTTATGTAAATGGCAGCAGCCCAGTCTCAGATTTCAGGGCTAACTGTATTTATCCTTCCACCCTCACCTAGATACTGATACTTGTATCAGGGTGGAGAAGACTCATGGAGGAACAGAAACTTTATAGGGCCTTTATCCCTTTGTCTAGAACAGTGGCTCTCAACCTTCCTAATGCTGCAACCCTTTAATATAGTTCCTCATGTTGTTATTTTTGTTGCTACTTCATAACTGTAATTTTGCTACTGTTATGAATTGTAATGTAAATATCCAATATGCAGGATGTATTTTCATTGTTACAGATTGAACATAACCCACAGGTTGAGAACCGCTGCTGTAGAAGCTCCCTCTGAGGGAACCTGGGAAGCTTTCATACTCCTTGTACTCATTTTTTGTCTGAAATCTGGTTGTCTGTAATTTAGATCTTTCAATAACCCTCCTGCAGTATATATATGAGTTTTGCCTCTTTTAACGTGCAGAGCTAAAGTTTACCACATAATTATTCATTTAGAGAGCATCTGCTACTAAATCTTGGAGAATGGGCAGGAGAGTGTATTACTTCTCCCACCCTTGATACCCTTGAAATTAGCCTCCTATACCTAAGACATGGGATCATAAGTATGGGAATGGTTTGTGGTACTTTGCCCATCCCGGGGTAAAAGACAAGCTGGATTTGGTAGCAGGAATCCTTTTTCAGGCTCTTGATAGGCGAATTAAATGTATCCTTTTTCAAAAAGCTTGTTACTTAGAAAGATGGGCATGAGCAGATAGAATTGTTTTAGAAATGACCAGGGCAGAGTGTGGGCAGGACCAGTGCTTCCCTTGCCTGTCTTAATTCAGCTTAAGGTTGAAATAGCGTTTTTGACTGCCACATCACACTTTTGATTCATATTTATCTTCTTGTCCACTAATTCCTCCATGTCTTTCACAGAAATTGGAATCTAGCCCTGGCTTCCCTAGTGGGTTCCTATAAAATTGATTTTTCGAACCCAAAGTATAGAATTTTCTTTCTGTACTTAATATAGAAATTTCTATTCAATTTTATCTTATTAGACTCAACAAACCATTAGTCCACCAGGATTTTTTTAGATTCTAATTCTGTTACCTCACATGTTCAATTGTATGTCATCTGCAAATATGGTAAGTATTACATATATACTTTCATCTAGTTTCACTTTCCAGGGGAATTTTCCTTGTGAGAATTTAAAAAAAGAAAAAAAAGAACTTAGTTTCTCTACTAACAAGGTAAATAATATGAAACTTAAGATTTTATAGATCAGAGGTCATAAATATTGAACTGGAAGGGACCTTCAAGGTCATCTTATGTTAAATAAAAGTGTTGGATAATGGAGGATCAAGGACAAGTTCCTTAGGACACTCGACTGGCAACCCCCCTTCAAGTTTATGTAGAGCTGTCAATGATTGTTCTTTGGTTCTGATTTTTCATCCAATTCTGAATCCCCCTGTCCTCCAGCCTACAACTTGTCATCTTGTCCATGAGGATAACAAAAAAGTTTGGACAAATATTTTCCCAAAGTCTAGGTCAGTGATCCCAGTTAACCAGAATCTGGGTTCAAACAGCAGTTCCCCTTGTTATTACCTTAAAGAACCAGGCTACGTATTGACTGGATTCCTCAGAATTCAATTAGTATACTTATTGATTAATTTTCTTCCCCTTGCTTTTAGTGTTCTGGAGCACAGATTTTTAAAAGTAGAAGTTTATCCACAAATGGGCTCAAATTTTTGTAAGCACAGTTTTTATTATTTGTGATCAATAATTGTCTATACCAAGCATCCTCTGAGAAAACATACTGTGGCAGTGTGTTCTGTTAGTAGACTTGGGGCATTTTTGTACAATTCAGCAAGCATTTATTAAGCACTTAATACGTACAAGGCGCTGTCCTGAGTGCTGAAGATCCAAAATCAAAACCAAAAATGATTCCTGCCTTAAAGGAGCTGACCGAGTGATTCTTCTTCCTTGCACCATATAATATAGTGTATGTTTCATCAGAACACAGTTTTTCTCTATTTTAGATTTTTTCACCACTTTTAGGGGCATAAATATCCTTGCTTTATCTGAACTGATTTCAGTTTTGATGAAATCATTTTTTATTTTATAGTAGCTATTATTAAGCTAAAACAAAACTAATTCCTCCCCATTCCTGTGTATTTCATGTACTGTCTTATTTATGGCGACTTCTCTCTGATTACTTGAAGAGACTTCTAGTTTCATTTGGAAGAAAATGAGCAGGCCTCTTCCATTCTCGTTTCCTTTATGCTGTCTGTATTAATTGCACAGAATGGCCAACATAAATTCTCTTATTGAGCCAGAAAGAGAAAGCTTAGTTTTTTAAATTTCAAAGAGTATATTGGGCCTTAAGTTTAAATGTAAATGCTCTTAATCCTTAAGGGAATAAGATTCACTTTCCTGGGGAATTTTCTTTGTGAGAATTTAACAAAAGAAAAAAAAAGGACTAAGAGTTGGGGCCTCCCAATTTTCTGAGTTAGTTTCTCTACTAACAAGGGAATATCATTAAACTTAAGATTTTATAGAATCAGAGATAAAAGATTTTAAACTAGAAGGGACTGTCAGAGGTAATCTGGTCTAGCCTCTTCATTTTACAGATGAGGAATTCATTGGAAAAAGCTGCAGAGAATGCGGTACTTAAATGAATCTGTAAGATCAAGGATTATTTGAAGAACTGATGACATGTGGAAATAAATTACCTTGCCTTTGTAGAAAATCTCATGCTACATTTAAAATTATATCCCATCTGACACTAGAGGAACTGGTTAAAATAGGAATATGATATGTTTGTTTTTTCTGCTCTTAATCTGCAAACTAATATAGACCAGAAACATGTCAAATAAATGACTGAACTGTTTTGGGAATCACTGGAAATTACTGGTAGAAGATAAAAACTATCATCTTTAAGTCCTGAATGTGAACTTTAACTACCAAGGGAAGAAAATAAAAATTGAGCTCTTACCAGTGTAGTCAAACAGCAAGAATACTCCCTCCCTCTTCCCATCAGCTGTTAGTTTTCAGAGACTTTGTTATCCTAAGAGAATTTTAACAGATTCATTGGATTTTTAAAAATTTCCCACTTTTTCATTTGTTTCATTTTAATTTCATTTCATTTGTTTCATTTAATTCAGTGTAGCTATTTTGTGTGTTAAGGAGGGTCTGAAAACTCAAGGCACCATGGACTTGAGTTCGGGGTTTGCCATTCAGTTACCTAGTCTTAAAGGTTTGCAAAGTGCTTTACATATGGCATCTCATCTCATTCTCACAACAACTCTGTGCGGGAGGTGCTGTTATTCTTCCTAGTTTTTTAGGTGCAGAAATTGAAGTTGATAGAATCTTTGCCCTCTTTTACTAAGGGTCTGAGATAGGATTCAAACTCAGTTTTTCCAGATTCCAAGTCCATTGCTTTATGTTATCTAGTTGAGTCAAGATGGCTATAAAAATATTAGCACCTGGGACTGATGGTCATATGGCGTATATTGATTGCAAAATGCTTGGCTTTCATGTGTCACAGAATTCCTTCTGACGAGTGCGTTTTTTTCTATCAGGAGCCGGAGAATAACTTCAGGATGAAATTGAGTCTCTCCAAGGTGGTTCAGGGCTGTCGCCTTGGAACATTAAGTAACCTGGGGAAGAAAGGGGACCACGCCATGGAGTTTCCAGGTTGCCTGCTGTACACTAGAACCGGATCAGCTCCCCATCTGACCCATGACACACTGCGGGTCATCAGCAGGGTTCCCGTCCTGACTCAGCTCACCCTGTCTTCACTGTAAATATTGGGCCTCATTGCATCTGTTATTATCAACAACAAAATTAGAGTAATTATTGCAGGCTGTTTGGTATCAGGGACCTGTGTTCTTTATGCAGACATGTGCCCATGAGATGTGTTTTAATTCAACTTACATTGATGAAGGCTCTGCTGTGTGTGATCTGAGCCAGGTGCTAGGTGTGCAACAGCCTCTGCCATTGAAGGGATTACCTCTCTTAGAGCAGTGGCTCTAAACCTTCCTAGTTCCGCAATCCTTTAATATGTGGTTGTGGTGACCCCCAGCCACAAAATTATTTTCGTTGCTACTTCATAACTGTCATTTTGCTACTGTTATGAATCGTAATGTAAATATCTGATATGCAGGATGTATTTTCATTGTTACAAATTGAACATAACCCACAGGTTGAGAATCGCTGCTTGAGAGGGATATGTCCTACTCTATATAATGTGTAATATGCCGTATATATGATGTGCACAGTATTGACAGCAGTACCAGTAATGATGATAACAGCTAACATTTATAAAATGCCTACTACGCTCCCGGCAGCGTGCTGAGCATTACGGTGTTGTGAAGTATCTGGAAAGGTGGGCCACCTCTGGGAAGAGCTTTAAGTATTGGCCCAGGGACTTTGGATTTTAGCATGTAGGCAAATTGGAAGGCACTGAATATTTGCATTAATTAAGATGCCATCGAATTCTCACCTCTGGACTACAGAAGTAGTTTCAAGATATTGAGACTGATCTAGCAAGATATAGTAGCATTATTACTTGGTGATTCAAAGTATGAGTGAGGAAGAATTATAAACCTAAGGCAAGCACTAGACTTCTTCCCAAGCACCAAGCACAGGTGGTTTGGAGCTTATCCACATTCCCTTGACAAAGTATAGATCGTGTCCTGCTGCCCCTGAAGCAGGGAGAACTCCACTTGTACCAAGTTTGAGTAGCAAGAGCTAAACCTGACTCTTCCCTGTTGACCCCATCCTAGATTCCTGTTTTAGGATCGGTCTGTACTACCAAAAGAAAGATAATAAGATTTGAGGCCTGAGCTCCACTGTGCCCTCTGTTCCTAAACGTGCTGGCCCAGTACAGAGCTGAAGAGCCAGCCTAAGAATTCCAGGTCCTGACTTGCTTTTGAGATGCTTCAAACTGGAGCTCAGAGATGAAGCCCTAGGGAAGTTGAAACCAGCAGAGTAACAGGCACCACTCACACTGCTGGAAGTTCTTTTCTGCCAATTATTGGCTGTAAAACTGAAAATTGTGTCACCGAGTCTCTGCGCCTTACCTGTGGTTTTCTGCCCGTTCTGTGTCATTTTCATCCCGTTGCTTCTATACTGGTTGAAGTACTCGATGAATGATCAAATAATTCTCTCATCTTGTATGAAATAACAATGATTTCTTTTAAGGATGGGAGAAAAGAGAGAAGAAAACCAGCTGTTCTAAATCAAAGGGTCCCATTTCTCATGTCTCCATGGAATGTGTTGTTTTGGAGTTCTCATTCTCTGGCTGCAGCAAAACTGAGGCTTTAAATGGCGCTGAATTTTGTTGTGGAAAGACCAGTTTTGCTGTGATGTAATTTTATGTTTAAGTGGGCCTTCTCTGCCCATCAAAAATTGGAGCAGATTTTTCCGTAGCTCTCATGTCACCCTTGTTTTTCTTTTGGTCACAGGGCAGAACACTATGAAGTCTTGGAGGAATATAAGGAAGGAATTGGAAAATTTATAGGTAAAAATTGCATAATTAGCATGTGTCTTGTTGATATCCTAATATTGGAGTTTGTTAATGCAGGGACAACTGCGCTTTGCCAGATGCGTTGTGGTGTCTGAAATCTTTTTTTTCCTTTGTTGAAGGAATCCCATTTTGTACCGTTTGTGACTATGTCCCCTTCCTTCTGGGGAAAAAATGTAGTGGGGCTAATTAATGTCTTAGCTTGCCTCCTGTAGGCCTCTCCTTGCATTAAAGATCTCTGCTCCGACAGGAAGGGCCTGCTTATGTGAAGGGTGTTTGAGGCGCAAACACGTGTATGTTGCCCTTTGTTGCTCAGTCAGTTTTCCTCTTGAACCAAGAACTTACTGGCAACCAACGTGCCTTGTATTTCAGTGAAAAGCTTTGTACAGTGTGGTTTTTTTTAATCCCAGCCCAAATTGTGAACCAGCATCAATTTTTCTTATTTTTAGTATATGAAATTATCAAACTGCTGTATTCTGCAACTGCCTTTAAGAAAGAGAGGACTTACAACTCGAATTTCCTACCTCATTTTTTTTCCTTCTTCTAATTTTCGGTATTCCCAGAACAACTTTTTTTCCTTTTGATTTTTGTTTTATTAAACTCAAGTTGAAAAAAATGGAGCAGGGTGGCAGAGTTTTAGAGTTGATGCTTCTCATGTGTAGCTTATGTCAGGTGATACTCCTCCCTGCTACCAGATCATTTTCCTTATCTATTCTCTTCCTGGTTTCATAGATAGTCAGCATGCATGTTCTCTTATTTCTTAATTAGTTAATAAAACTACATCATCTTCCTAATTAATTAGTTTTAAGTTGTTTAGTCATTTCATAAGTGCTATTTATTAAAATAATTTATTGATTTTGTTTGTTAAAATTTATTTTAAAAAATAAATCAAAATTTATTAAATAGTGCATCTAGATGGCACAGTGGATAGAGTGCTGGGCCTGGAGTCAGGAAGACCTATCTTCCTGAGTTCAAGTCTGGCCTCAGACACTTAACTAGCTGTGACCCTGGACAAGTCACTTACCCCTGTTTGCCTCAGTTTCCGCATCTGTAAAAAGAGAAGGAAAGAGCAAACCACCTCAGTATCTTTGCTAAGAAAACCCCTGATGAGCAACAACAACAGATTTATTAATTCAGTCATTTTTATTGAAGTTTATTAGGTGAGCAATACTTAGTAAACTGGAAGAACCTCTTCCCATAAGCATTTGTTTATCTCTTTATATCAACCCCTTTAATTTCTTAGGTTTCAATAAATATAAAAGTTAGTGATAAATTATAATTATTTAAATCTCTATATTGTTTTGTAACCATGTTAAAAAAGACCTAAATAACTACGTACGGCGTATCAGCTGAGAAAGCACATGGCCCAGGCCTCTTTTAACCATTGTTTCACCTGCTTCTCCTGCGTTCTAGAAGCACAGCCCCACCTTGAGTTTTCTTGAATCCGGATTAGAGTCTTTTCTGAAGAATTCTCTAGATGTTCCTTTGTGACATGAAGCTTAAATTCTCTTTAGGTTAAGTTCTCTTTAGAAATAAGTTATCCTACTCTTTTTTTTTTCTATGTCTTCCCTTTAGCCATTTTTATAGTCTCTCCAAAATCACAGAGAAGCTCTTAGCCTCTTCACAGACTCCTGCTAGACGGACAGTTAAGCCGTCATTCCAAGATTCCATTTTCTTTTAAAGCTACTCTAACACTTTTGATACAGAGACTTTTGAAGCTGTGTCACATTTTTATAAATTACATGTAAGCATGGAATGGAAAATTATTTTCTATTTTCTAGAGCATCTTGCTGGAACTCAGGTTTATTTTCCTACTTATCCATGGATGAGGAAAGGAGAAGTGGTATGAATAATCTAAAACCATTAATAAAGCAAAAAATAATATATCTGACTTTTTTTTTGCCTTTTTTTTTTGGAGGGGGAAGGGAGGGCAGTTGGGATTAAGTGACTTGCCCAAGGTCACATGGTTAGTGTGTGTGTGTGTGTGTGTGTGTGTGTGTGTGTGTGAAGTGTCTGAGGTCGGATTTGAACTCAGGTCCTCCTGACTCCAGGGCCTGGTTCCTTATTCACTGTGCCACCTAGCCACCCCTATATATGACTTCTAAAGACACTATACACCAATTTTTTTTTGTGTGAGAGATTTCTTCCTGCTTACATTTTGCTTAGGCTAATTTTAAAATGAGTTTGTTTTCCTTGAACATGTAACTAAATGAGAGAATAGGAAGGAGGCCCAGAAGTTTGCTCAGTGATAGAGGAAAATGCATCTGTATATACATACATACATACATACATACATACATACATACATACATACATATATATATATGTATGTATATATTCCTCTCTCAGTTCTATTCATATAAATGGAGGAGAATAGTAGCTTAGATAATTGAGAAACTGTTTGAAGAATCATAGGAGTTTCTGGTTAGAAGAGTCCTTAACAGGTATCTAGCACAGTCCTCTCTTATAGATGGAGGTCAGATTTGCACAGCTGCTTAATGCAAAGTCATAATCACATTTCCTTACTCTCAAGCCCAGTGTTCTTTATAGTATTTTTCCTTTGTGTTATAGTCTGAGTTTTTTTTTTTTTGTCCTTGTATTTGAACATGAGTGTTTCCAATATCTGGGAAAAATAAAATAGTGATGACCTGACTCAGCTGGAGCTAAAAGGCTGAGCATCTGCCTTTCCCTGCTTGCTTCCCTCCTGAAACTCACTTAATGCTAGGAATGGACAAATATCACCTTTCAAGCTGATGCATACAGTTGGAGCTTAAAACAATGATCAGTTACCAGAATGGTGGCTCCTGCCTTCCTTAGGAAGGCGATTAAATACTCTGGCTTAAAGGGTCTTCTCGTCTAGCTCCTCTTCGTTTAGAGTAAACAAAGATCTTATTCATGTCAATAAAGTTTAGGTTAATAAGTTATTGAAAACAAGATGTCTAGAGTTGACTTTAACAACTCAGAGCATTGAAACTAGATCATTTTTCTTACCTATTCTCCTCATGGATCCTTTTCTTTTCACCTTTTTTTTTTTGGAGGGACAATTGGGGTTTAGTGATTTGCCCAAGGTCACATGGCTAGTGAGTGTGTCAAATGTATAAGGCCAGATTTAAACTCAGGTCCTCCTGACTCCAGGGCCGGTGCTCTATTCACTGTATCACCTAGCCGCCCCACTTGGATCCTTTTCAATCCCATGTATTTTATTTTATGAATTTAAAACATCATTCTGAGGGGTGGCTAGGAAGCGCAATGAGTAGAGCACCGGCCCTGGAGTCAGGAGGACTTGAGTTCAAATCCAGTCTCAGACACTTAACACTTACTATCCGTGTGACTTTCAGCAAGTCACTTAACTGCAATTGCCCAGCCTTATTCCTCCAAAAAAAAAAAGAAAAGAAAAAAGTTCTGAAAAGGAGTTCATGGGCTTCACCAGACTGCCAAAGGGGGCCAGGACACACACAAAGTTAATGATCCTTAAGTGAGAGGGATAAAACAATTTTAGAACACCAAACCTAAGATATTCCTACTTAAGATACTTTAAATAATATAAAATTAGATAATATAAAATTTAAATAATATAAAATATAAAATTTCCTAAAGTAGCAAATAAAACTTGAGCAAAATTGTTTCAACAAAACATTTAAAAAAAAAGCTTTACAGGGACAGCTAGGTGGCACAGTGAATAGTTGGCCCTGGAGTCAGGTGGACCTGAGTTCAAATCCTGTTTCAGACACTTTATACTTACCAGCCATGTGAACTTGGGTAAGTCACTTAACCCCAATTGCCCTGCCTCCCCCCACTCCCAAAAAGCATTACACTTTTCCCATCTTAGTATGTTTTGTTTTGTTATTTCTTCATTATGTATGTTTTGTTATTTCTTCATTAGTTAATAAAATTATAACACCTTTATAGTTAATTAAACAATTAGTTTTAAGTTCCTTTAAGATTCTGCTCAGGGGTGGAGCCAAGATGGCAGTGTAGGAACAGCAAGGTACGGCAGCTGCCACATAGCCACATAAAATACCCATAAAATATGACTCTAAACAAATTTTAGGGCTCTAAAACGCACACAGATATACTTCTTGCTGAAGGCAGCTCGGCTCAAAAGGGACCATCTCAGTGCTGGGAGCCAAAACCAGCCCAGCCTGAAACCGTGGCTTGGCCCCAGGGGTGGCTGGACAAGCTGAGCTGAGCCGCAGCTGGAGCTTCAGGAGAGCGGATCAGTGGCAGCTGTGGCAGTTTCCAGAATTACCAAGCCATAAGGAAAAAGGACTAAGTACAAGATCAGTGGAACTCGGCTAAAATTGGGGGAGAAAAGCGGGTCCGGCCAAACTGCCTCCAGGGCAAGGAAGCGGCAGAAGCGGAGGCCCTGCAGCTGCTTCCACATTGCTGCTTCAGAGCTCCTGGCCTACAGACTGAAGGGGGGCTGAGCGATTGTTCAGAAGCCAAGTGCTCTTGCGTTGAGCGGCCTGGATCCCAATTGTGGTCTTGGATGGTGGTGCTGGGGTGTGTTCTTAGTGAGCCAAAGCTGGTGGGGGCTGCAGCAGCCTCCTAAAAGTGCTGGCAGCTGGGAAAACCCCAGCAATTTGGGACAGAGCTTTCCCCTCTGGAAGCAGAGTTCCACAGAGCTAAAAAATCATCGACTGACCAACCATGAGCAGACCAAGGAAGCAAAGTAAGAACAGCAACCAAATTCTAGATTCCTTCTTTGGGGAAAAGAAGGATCAAAGCAGGGAACGGGAGGAAGACAACACAATCAGAACTCCTACACCAAAAGCTTCCAAGAAACATGAAGACTGCCTAAAAGCTAGAGATCAGCTTAAGAAGGATTTTGAAAACCAAGTGAGAGAAGTGGAGGAAAAATTGGGAAGAGAAATAAGAATGATGCAAGAAAATCATGAAAGGAGAGTCAACAACCTGACTGAAGAAATTAACACCTTCAAAAATAGATTAATTCAAATGGCAAAAGAGGCCAAAAAGCCAGTGAGGAGAAGAATGCCTTAAAAAGTCGACTTTGCCAGATGGAAAAAGAATCTCAAAAGCTTTCTGAAGAGAATAATTCCTTCAGAATTAGAGTGGAGCAAATGGAAG
>JAQQSU010010807.1:0-12334 GCA_028627135.1 Pseudochirops cupreus | reverse complement strand
TTCAGTAAAGGGACAGGGACAAAGTAGAGGACAGAACATGGTGGGGGGGGGGGGTGAGATGGGAAGGAGGGAAATAAAGTCAGTGTTACACAATATGTTCTTTGTGGAGATGTTCTGCGTAACTACACATGTCTGGCCTGTATTGAATTACCTGACTTTCCAGGTGGGTGGGTGACAAAGGAGGAATGGAAAGAATCCAGAATTTAAAGTTCTAAAATCAAATGATAAATACATATATATATATATATATATATATATATATATATATATATAATTATTATTATTGTTATTTACATGCAACTGGGAAATAATATATACAGGCACTGGGATAGCGAGATCCATCTTACCCTACCAGAAAGTCAGAGGGGTGAAGGGGGAGGATACAGGAGAGAGCAGATTGGTGGATGGGGTATACAGTGAGATCGCTATTTTGGGGTGGTGGGTAGGGGAAAGATGAGGAGAAAATTTGTAACTCAAAATCTTGTGGAAATCAATGATGTAAACCGAAAAAACAAAAAACAAAAAAAAAAAGATAAAAAGAAAAGAATAAGCAAATAGTGGCATAAAAGGCAGAGAGAACCTGTGAGGATAGAGTAATATTTAAGCAGTTGAAATAAAGTTAATGACAGGAACAAAGTATTAACTTAAAAGAAGGGGATAAAATTTAAATAAAAAACATAAAAAACAAAATGGAAGAGAGTACAAATCCACTTCTTATACATTTAAATGTAAACAAGCTGAAGAATCAAATAAAATGAGAACAAGAATGGATAGAAACTAAACCCCACAGTCTGTTGTATACAGGAAACACATCTGAATAGCAAATGCAGACAGAGAATTTAAATGAAAGGCTTGAACAAAATTTATCATGCATGAGATGACTAAAAAAAAAAAACAGAAGCTATCACAAAAATTAAAATTCAAAATATCAACAGAGATAAACAAGGAAATTATACGCTCTTAAAAGAACTGTAGATAATGTATCAATAGAAATATTTAGCCCATATGCATCTACCACCGTAGCATCTAAATTCCTAAAAAGTTAAATGAATTACCAAAATATATAGATAATAACAAAACAACAATAGGATACTTTAATGTTTCTTTCTCAGAGATGAACACATTTTACAGAAAGATACGTTTATAAAAGTGGACCACGTACTAGAGCACAGAGATAGTGTAAATATATGCAAAAAGTAGAAAGACTAAGCCTCTTTTACAAGCCATTATTTAATAAAAATAGCAATTAATTCAGGGAGCTCAACCAAAATAGAGTTTTAATAACATCTCAGAGAATGAGTGGACAAGAATAAATCATAGAAAGCATCAATAAATATGAAAAAGACAGAGATAGTAGTGAGACAACATTCCAAAATTTCTAGGTTATAACTAAACTATTCCTGGGAGGAAGAATTATGCCCCTAAAAGCATATATTGACAAAATGGAAAGAATGAATGATGGTATATGCAATTTTTAAATGAGAAAATCAGCAAATAAACCTCAAATAAGAAGAAAAGAAGAAATCTTGGACCTTAGACATGTTACAGATTGAGAAAGAAGACAATGAAACAAAGCAAATTCTCTGAAGAAAATAACAAAATTGAAAAACCTTTAGCCAAACTGATTAAAAAGAAATGAAAATCAAATTAGCAAAATAAAAATAAACAGAGGAATTTCAGTACAGAAGAAATTTTTAAAAGAATGGTCAGAATTACTACATACAGTTATGTTAGCAAAAAAGAATTTAAAAAATAAAGAATTTTTATAAAATGTGACAAACCCGCATTAGCATATTAAATATTGAACTAGCTATAAAAGAACTACCAAAACTGGGGGGGGGAAAAAAAACCTCTCTGATCCAGATGGACTTTAAGGATAATTTTATTGGTCTTTTTAATAATAATAACTACATTATGTAAATATTCTCATAAATTGGGAAAGAAAATATTTAACAAAACTTCTTTTATGAGGCACACAGAGTCCTAATGCATAAAGAAGGGAAAGCAAGAGAGACAGAGACAGAGAAAGACAGTGAGAGAGACAGAGAGAGAGCATGAACTATTGACCAATATCTTTAATGAATATCAATTTAAGATTTAAAAAAAATTCTGGCAAAAACTCTACCTCATTTTATTTCTGAAACCATTCAGCATAATCAAGTTAGATTTATGTTGAAGATTCAAAAATGATTCAACATCAGAAATCAAGTAAAATAGTCATTTTTTTCTTCATTTTGAACTTAAATATAAAAAGACAAAAAATAAAGAACATTTCCATAGACACAGCACAACATGAAAAGAGGATTCAATATAAAACCATGAATTTCCATTTTATACTGTTTAGGTTTGTTTTTTTTAATTGTGTATTAAATATCACACAAGATTTTTCAAAGCAACCCTGCTTTTCTGTGCTTCTTTGTAAACGTTCTTTTGTTCTCTGCTATACACTTTTTTTCTTGCTCCCTCCCCAACCCACCTTAGAGAAGACTACCATTAAACACAAATATTAATATAAATATGAAACGATACCATACACACTTCTATCAGTTACTTCTCTGGATGTGAATAGCATCTTCCTTCA
Organism: Pseudochirops cupreus; assembly: GCA_028627135.1. Classification (NCBI taxonomy): domain Eukaryota; kingdom Metazoa; phylum Chordata; class Mammalia; order Diprotodontia; family Pseudocheiridae; genus Pseudochirops; species Pseudochirops cupreus. The sequence continues at coordinate 9,753 of JAQQSU010010807.1, read as the reverse complement.
TAGGAACTCTGTAGTTGATTGGTGGGTTTTTTCTAATTTTTTATTTTTAAATTATGGAATAAAACAACCATTTCCATAATATAGTAGGATAAAAAGATGATTACACAAGAAATTTGCAAATTTAGTATGTACAACTTGCTATTCCTTTCAAATATACTTCAAAATTATCATGTAAATTTATTTTTTCTCTTTTTTTTCCTCCCCTTCCCTTCCCTCCTCTCCCATCCTAAAGATGGCTGCTATTAGACACAAATAGGTATATGTATATGTGTGTACACACACGTAATGTGTAATAATACATATGTAAAATTGTTGTATACATATTTATATTCATCAGCTCTTTCTCTGGATGCAGATAGCATCTTTCTTCATATGTACTTTGTAGTTAATTTGGGAATTTATAATAAAATAATTTATTCACTCAGAGTCATTCTTAAAATAATATTACTGTTACCGTATACAATGTTCTTTTCATTCTGCTCATTTTACTCTTCATTGTCTTGTGCAAGTCTTTCCATGCTTTTCTAAAATCATTGAGTTCATCACTTTTATTGCACGGTAGTATTCAATCACAATCATATACCACAATTTGTTCAACCATTCTCCAACTGATGGTCATATTTTCATTTCTTTTTAATTTATAAAATAACACAAGCATTCCCATAATATAGTAGAATTGATTTTTAAAAAAATATGGTTGCACATGACACTGCAAATCTATTATGTACAACTTGCTATTCCTTTTAAATATATAACAAAGTTAGCATGTAACTTTCCTTTTTTAAATTTTCTCCCTCCTTAGACACAAATATCTATCTATCTATCTATCCATCTATCTATCCATCTATCTATCCATCTATCTATCCATCTATCTATCTATCCATCTATCTATCTATCTATCTATCTATCTATATTTGTAAAATAATTCTATATATACTTCTATTCATCAACCCTTTCTCTGGATGCAGATAGCATCTTCCTTTATAGTTCCTTTGTAGTTAATTTGAGTATTTATAATAGTCATAATCACTTGTCTCTCAAAGTTGTTTTAAAAACTATGACCAATAGTGTATGCAACGTTCTCTTGGTTCTACTTATTTCACTACTCTTTATCTTGTGCAAGTCTATATACATTTTTCTGAGATCATTGAGTTCTTTATTTCTTATAGCACAGTAGTATTCCTTCACTATCATATACCATAATTTGTTCAGCCATTCCCCAATTGATGAGCATCCCCACAATTTCCAGTTCTTTGCCACCACAATGAGAGTTGTTCTAAATATTTTAGAACATAAAATATTTTAGAATATCTTTTCCTTTTTCCCCATTCATCTTTGGAAGCAAATCTAATAGTGGTATTGCTGGGTCAAAGGGTTTTCACAGGCAGCTTGGGCATAATTACAGATTGCTCTCCAAAATGATTAGATCAGTTCATGGGGGTTTCACCAACAGTGAATTAGTCTCCCAATTTTTCCCTATCCCCTCCAATTTTTGTTGTTTTACCCTTCAATCACTATAATCAATCTAGATGGTGCAATGCTATCTCAGGGTTCTTTTAACCTGCATTTTCTAATCAATAATGATTTAGAGCATTTTTATATGACTTTAATTGTTTTGATTTCTTCATTGGAAAGCTGCCTGTTCATGTCTTTTGACCATTTATCAATTGGGGAATGATTCTTATTCTTATAGATTTGACAAAGTTCTTTATGTACTTTAGATATGAGACCTTTATCTGATAAACTGTCTTTAAAACTTTTTTTCTCATTTTTCTACTTTCTTTCTGATCTTTACTACATTTGTTTTATTTATAGTTGATTAGAGCATTTATAACACTCAAAGTAACTTAGCCAAAGTTGTTTTTAGAATAATATTGCTGTTACTGTACACAACTTTCTCTTGGTTTTGATCATTTTACTCTTCATTATTTCATGCAAATATTTCCATTTTTTTTTCCCTAAAAGTCAATCAGCTCACCTGTCTGTCCTGGAGCCAAAATTAGGGACTTCACTGTCCAGCAAATATCCATATGTACACCCCTTTGCTGTCACACTCACAGCATGTGTGTTCACTCCTTCTTGCTCACAGCCTCAGCCCAAGACCAAATCTGTTCAGTACAACTGGGCCTGGTGTCCAGCAACAGCAGAAGGTTAATCTACCTTCCTTGACTCAGCTATCTGAGCCCCCACACAGTCCAAGAGGTAAAAATTATGGCTGGTGAGGCTGCAGACCCACACAGCTGCCTCCAGGGCTTGTTGTATGCTGATTAAATGAAATTTGTCTGAAAGTATTTGCCTTTCAATCAGGCCAAACCTCTGCCCCTGAAGGTGGGGTCTTTCCTAAGCTACTCCCAAACTATCTTAGGAAGACAACTGCTTTGCCCTGACTTTTCATTATTTCTACTTCTCAAAGTTCATTTTGAGACAATATTTTATCTTGTTTGTAGGAGAATTTTGCAGAACGCTGTATTACCTTTTGTATTAAACCAGGTTCCCAGAATCCTCCTCAACATAGCCATTTTAAAAAAATCCACTATCACTTAATTACATCAAATAAAACACTCATTTGTGATAAGAATAATTTTTTTAAAACCCTCTACTAAACATAACCACATAAAAACTTTAAAAATATTGTAAATATGTTTTCAGTTCACACTTAAAGCTAGTATGATATACAATGAGAGAACACGAATAGCTTTCCCAATAAATAGACTAGAAAAGTAAGGATGATGCCTTTCCCAGCTGTTATCTGACATAACTTTAGAAATTCTAGCAAAAGCAAAAAGGCTAACAAAAGAAAAACATTAGAATCCTAAAGAAAAGCAAAGAGGAGAAAACACTATCCCTATTTCCAAACGACATGATGTTTAAGATGTTTTGTGGTGTATATAGAAAATCCAAGGGAATCAGCAAAGAAGCTAATGGAAGCAATTATTTGCTTCAGTGAAAGTACTGACACAAAATGAATCCATAATTATCTGCAAAATTTTTATATGCCCATAAGAAAACCTAGAATGGTGAACCTGGAAAAGTCATTTAAGTTCTCTGGATCTGTTTCCTCATCTGTAACATGAGGGAGTTGAACTATATAACTATATGACCTCAAAGGACCCTTTCAGATCTAAATCTGTGATCCTATAAGGAAATAACATTAAGAAAATTCCATTTAAAATAACTAAATGCACAAAATATCAGTCTATCAAAGCACATTCAGTATCTGTAAAGACAAAATTACAAAAAATAAATCCTTGAAGAGCTAACAGTCCTTTTTTTTTATTATTGATCTACTTGGTGTATATGTCTAACAGTGGAATCTTTTAGTCAAAGATGAAATGATGATGATGAAATTAACTACCATTTATACAGAGTTTTATGCTTTACAAAATGTTTTTAAAATTAAATTTAATGTTTATTTTTAGTTTGCATCATTCATTTCTACAAGATTTTGAGTTACAAATTTTCTCCCTGTCTCTCCCCTACTCATCAGTCCAAAGCAGAAATCCCACTGTATCCCTTCACCCAATCTGCTCTCTCCTATATCCTCCCCCATACCTCTTCTGATTTTCTGGGGAAAGCGCAAGATGGCTCTCCATACCCCAGTGCCTGTATATCTTATTTCCCAGTTTCATGTAAACAATAATAATAACATATATATACATACATATATATATATATGCTTCTTGTATTTGAATATTAAATTTTCTATTCAACTCTGGTTTTTTCATCAAGAATGCTTGAAGGTCTTCTACCTCATTGAATGACCATATTTTCCCCTGAAACATTATACTCAGTTTTGCTGGGTAGGTGATTCTTCATTTTAATCCTAGCTCCTTTGAACTCTGGAATATCATATTCCAAGCCCTTTGATCCCTTAATGTAAAAGTTGCTAGATTCTGTGTTATCCTGATTATGCTTCCACAATATTCTCATTGTTTCTTCTTGGCTGCTTGTAATATTTTCTCCTTGAATTGGGAACTCTGGAACCTGGCTATAACATTCTTAGGAGTTTTCTTTTGGGGATCTTTTTCAAGAGGTAATTGGTGAATTCTTTCAATTTCTATTTTGCCCCCTGGTTCTAAAATATTGGGGCAATTTTCCTTGAGAATTTCTTGAAGGATGATTTCTAGGTTCTTTTTTTGATCACAGCTTTCAGGTAGTCCAATAATTTTTAAATTATCTCTCCTGGCTCCAGGTCAGTGGTTTTTCCAATGAGATATTTCACATTGCCTTCTATTTTTTTCATTTGTTTGTTTCTTGATTTCTCATAAAAATCATTAACTTCTATTTGCTCCAATCTAATTCTGAAGGAATTATTCTCTTCAGTGACCTTTTGAAATTCTTTTTCCATCTGGCAAATTTGGCTTTTTAAGGTGTTCTTCTCCTCATTGGCTTTTTGATACTATTTTGCCATTTGAGTTAGTCTATTTTTTAAGTTGTTATTTTCTTCATTCAGGTTGTTGACTCTCTTTTCATGATTTTCTTGCATCATTCTTATTTCTCTTCCCAATTTTTCCTCTACTTCTCTTACTTGACTTTCAAAATCCTTCTTGAGCTCCTCCATGGCCTGTAACCGATTCATATTTTTCTCGGAAGCTTTTGGTGCAGGAGTTTTGACTGTGTTGTCTTCCTCCCATTCCATGCTTTGATCCTTTTCATTCCCAAAAAAGGAATCTAGGGTTTGATTGCTGTGCTTGCTTTGCTTCCTTTGCTTGCTCATGTTGCCACTCAGTTACTTGACTTTTGAGCTCTTTGCCACAGTAGAACTCTGCTTCCAGAGGGGAGAGCTTTGTTCCAAATTGCTGGGGCTTTCACAGCTTCCAGAACTATTGGGGGGGCACCATCTCTACAGCCCCCACCAGTTCTGGCTCATTGGTTGCATACCTCAGGACCACCACTCAAGGCTGTGATCCAGATCCAGGCAGGTTAAAGCAAGAGTGATTACCCTCTGAATGGTTGCTTGGCCCCACTATGACCCACAGGCCAGGAGCTCTGAAACAGCCATGTGGATGTGGTTGCATGGCTGCCATACCTCGGCTGCTTCTTGCTCCAGGAACTGAGGCCAGACCACCCTACATCCCTCCCCAGTTCTACCAGAGTTCCACTGACCTTTTACTTTGTCTTTGGCATTTACAGGTTGATATTTCTGGAAACCACCACAACTGCTGGTGTTGCACTCTCCAGAAGTCCACTCTAGCCACTGCTAGTCGGGGCCACCCTAAATCCACAGACTCATGCAGGTCTGAGCTCGGCTAGGCTCGGTTCCCAGAGTGCTGTGATGGACCCTTCCTGGGGGCCTGCCAGGTTGCCTTAGTGGGAGATTTGTTTCTCTCTGTCACTTTGTGGGTTCTGTAACTCTAAAATTTGTTTAGAGTCATATTTTATAGGTATCTTGGCTCCACCTACAAAATGATTTATATATTATCATATCTGATCTTATAAATATGAAAAGTCACCTTCCCTCAATTCCTTCTTTTCAGGGTTATGCACTTATGAGGTGTGGAACATAGCATATGATATCAGACATCTTTAAAAAAATTGCTTTTGCAAAAAAACTTATTTAAAAATTATTTGTTATTGGGGATATTTGGTGAGGTGGGGCTGAAGGAAAAGGGATATATCAGAAAATATGGGTGATGTACAAACAAAAATAACCAGATGAATTGAGATATATTTTTAAAAGTATATGGCTACAGCAAATCAAGCAGGAGTTCACAACTGTTCTGCCTAAACATAGCCAAGTTTCTCATGGGAGTAACAATTTTCCATAATCTTTCAGGGTTAATATGATTCAGAATTTTAATTCCATTTCATCAATATTTACTTGCTGTGTAAACATTATCAAGTCAGTTAATGTCTTTAAATCTCAGTTTCCTCATCAATAAAATGAGGATAATAAAAATATCATATTATGATATCTATAGGATACATTGCACAGCAATATTTTAGTGAATCACTTTATATAATTCAAAGTACTATATAAAGGGCAAAGAGTGCTGTAGACTAAATTTGTTTACTTTTTACCCTGGTATCATAATGTAATATGATGGAATATGTAGATTTCTATATCAGAAATGGTCTTAATATAAAAAAGGAATTTGTGGATGCCAATTAACTTTTCTCTCTTGTAGAGAATCTGGGAATTTTTTCATCAAGTTTTAGGATTTTTAATTCTTATGACAACTCCCCAGTTCTCCTGCATTATTAAATAAAAGCTTTATCCCAGACTTCTATAACAAATTAGTCAAAATGTGACTGCCTTTTAGTGTAGTTTTTGGTTTAGGTTTATGTTTTTGCAGTTTAATAAGTGTTTGAAAATCCATTGTCCATATTATATTCATCCAAATGAAACTGCTTACTTCAAAGTTACCAATGACCTCTTAATTCCGAAATCTGATAATGTTTCTTCAATCCTCATCCTCCTTGTCATCTGTCCAGCACTTGACACTGCTAACTACCCCTTTCTTCCTCTCTGGGTTATTGAAAGATGATGTGTTTCACCTATAAAACTCATATATGTTGAAAACAATTTTCTAAATTACTAAAAGGAAAATCCCCTAATTGAAGAGTGTCAATGAATTTTGAACTCATTTTTTGGAAAAAAAAATAAAAATACAACACTTTTTGATTAGGTTGCAGGAACAACTGATTGACATCCAAAATAATGGAAATTTCCTAGATGAATTTCAATTAAAAAAGCCTTTCCAAAATTGGTGGGCAAATTTTTTAATTAATTAGTTTTAAATTTTCAATGTTCATTTCCACAAGATTTTGAGTTCCAAATTTTCTCCCCATCTCTCTGCTCCCCTCTCACCCCAAGATGGCATGAATTCTGATTACCCTCTCCCCTGGTCTGCCCTCCCTTCTATCAATTTCCCCCCTTATCTCCTTATCCCTTACTTTCTTGTAGGGCAAGATAGATTACTATACCCTACTACCTGTGTATCTTATTTCCCAGTTGCGTGTAAAAACAATTTTTAACATTTGTTTTTAAAACCTTGAGTTCCAAATTCTCTCCCTTCTTACCTCCCCACTCACCTTCATTGAGAAGGCAAGCAATTCAATATAGGTTATATGTGCATAGTTACGCTAAACACTTGGTGAACAAAATTTTTTAATTGGTATTATGATTTAATAAATGCAGCAAGCAGTTCGCTTCTTTCATTTGCATCTGCATATTGTGATGAAGTGGTTTTTTTCCAGCTATGAGAGCCATCAAAACCACGCATCAAAATTAATTGAAATTTGAAGCAGATTTTCTTATCATTATATCATAAAGTGTTAAACTAACATTTTTAAAAAAAAAATAATGAAGCATTTTCAATCACATTGATCTCTAAAAGATCATTAATCATTATTATGAAAATATAATCATTATTAATGATATACCAAAAGCAAAAAGGTTTTACATCATTAAAAATAAAACATTTCCAAAATATTATTTCATCTTTCTCATTCCTTTTCATTTATATTTTTACATAAGTTTTTTAATGTACATACTACAGCAGTATCTATCTATAATTTTTAAGTAAGTAAATAGACTCACATGTGTACATATATACAAATATATTCATATAGCTATATGGGGTTATGTATTCTCAAAAATTATTTGTGTGCTTAAAAAGAGACCACTGGTTTAGATAAAAGACATATCTGTAATGTGTTGTTTTGTTCTTCTATGTGGTTATTCTTCTGAATATTTGTGGATCTCATGGAGGAAGCAATTCTGGTCCTGGCCAACACAATATCATTCATATACAGAACATTCAGAAAGAACTCACCATCTGTTGACCATCTTTCATTCATTTGACTTTGTACAATACATGTTCTATGAAGATAGGGGATGTTTTTGGTAAACATACATCTATTTCCCTGTTTGGGGTCTCATGTGATATTAATAATCAGAGAGTCACCAAAAAAAGAGGTATTTCTGTGGTTGTAATTATCACAGAATTTTGTCTGATCTTAATACATGCATGAGATGCATCTTGTTTTGGAAGAAAGCCTTTATGTCTTCATTTTGCTCTACCAAAACATATGGTTTTTAATAATCAACAAATAATAAACATGGTGGGATCTCTTCATTTCTGCAGTATTCAGCCAATTTTATGACTGTAAAGATTTTGTGAGTTATAGAGAATCAGTTGCAATATACATACATATATATACACATATACAGATATATAGTGTATTCTTACATATTTTTATGGATGATACCCCACATAAAAATGTAGATAATTTTAAAAGGTTTTATAGAAATGAGTCAACGATCATGCAAGTTAACACTTATTGGTAGACTTTGGGGGAATTAATAATTTTGTCATCTTGCTCATTCTTTTGATATTTTCCTTTTCCTGGGAAATCTTGTAAAGTGATCCTTCAATGCTTTCAAACTTTTATGTCTTTTTCATCATGAGTTTTATCTTTCTGAACTTTATCTAGTCCAGCTACTTTTCTGAATTTCATCTTTTCCAACATGCCATTTCTACTTCTTTTTATATCACCTTGGAGTTCAAATGTACTGGCTGTCATTGATGATGAAAATAAATAATCATAGACTCATTAACAAATATGTTTCAACTTATGCCTATTTGTTGTTATCACTTAATTTGAGCTATATTTCACCAATAACCTGACTCTGAGAAAACTTAGTCCAGCACAGTAGGGGTGACTACCAGGATAACTGCTTCTGCAGATACTTTGCAAATATTTCATACCTTCTTCAATGCTTTTTCCAAATTCCTTTTCAAATTTACCTTATTATCCTTTTCATCATCAGTCTTTTGTCATCATGCCAACTCTATCTAGGACTGCTCATAAGAACATGTGGTTCTTGGAGTTGTCTCACATTTAGTTTTCTGAAGAATAATTTTGGTTTCTACTGCATTTTGTTGTTTTAAGAGGCAATGATAACTTGCAATCTCTCACTGTCCTCTTCGACCATATTTTACAAATGACCCTGTATTCTAAACCAGTGTTGCTCTTGACTGACTTCTCTTCCCAATTGGCAAGTGGGGTCAGTTGCTTTCTGATTGGGATTTCAGAGATACTTTAGCCTTCTATTTGTGGTAACTTTCTTAGATCACATAAATTTTTTCTCAATGATTATCTAGATAAATATTTTTGCCCTTTTCTTTTCACTTTTAGTTTTTTTTGTTGTTCATGGCTTATTGGAATAGGTCAAGTTAAACCTATTAGAATTCTTTGAAATGTCTTATTCTCACCTAATTTTATGTTGATTTTGATATTTTCCCTCACTGGTAAATTATTTGGCTACACAAAGATACCCCAGTCTCATATGTCTGCTGTATTAGAAACCAATGATTTCTCTTTTTTAAGAATCTTTATTAATGTATGTTTTTATATCACCTTTGGTGCAAATATTTTTCTCTCCTCCCCCTTCCCTTTCAGTGAGCCATACTTTGTCACAAGCAATTTTTTTTTAAAGAACAAAGCAGTTCAACAAATTTAATACATCAGCCAAGTCTGATGTTATATGCAATGTTTCACAGCCATAGTCCCCCACATTTACCAAAAAAAAAAGGAGTAAAGTTCATTTTCTCATCCCTCTGTTTAGCTATGAATTCTTTTAGTCTTCTGATTGTATTTCATGTGAGAATATCAGTATCAATGTGATTCAGTTATTTAAAAGGCATGTTAACTTGCTGATCACTAGACAATGATCTTATATTCAGAATAACTTCAGATATATATATGTATATACATATTCATATACCCACCTATATATCTGGATAT
>JAQQSU010010806.1:0-12335 GCA_028627135.1 Pseudochirops cupreus | reverse complement strand
CCTTCTGGCCTTCTCTAGGCTTGGACCTCTCTCCCAATTCATGGCTCCTCCCAGTTCAGTCCTCTCTCTCTTCATGTCAACAAGTCCATCCCACAAGTGGGATTCACAAGCTCTGGGTTTTAACACTCAACCCAAAAACCAAGCCAATACAGGGGCATCTCCAAATTCCATTACCAATACATTGGGGCTATCAAATGACTCCCAAGGTTAGAGACCATCTTCATATAAGAATCTTCAGAATGGGAAATGTAAGGAGAAATTTATATTGGACTCTATAGTCTGGGGATGGTTGACTGTGCCCTTTGAGCCTGTAGAATTCAGCAGTGTTTGCCTAGCTACACAGCCACAAAAAAATGGAGACTCAAAAGATTGTACCACATTTCATTAAGGAATCACCTCAACTTCTATGGGAAAATCTTTGTTGATTATGGAAAAACCAGTAACAGACTTATAGACTCCTTGTCTTGGGCTTATGATGCCCTGGGGTCAAATCTAGCCCTTGATACACAAGCTCTGCAATTATCAGCGAGTCACGTCTCCTCTTTGAGACTCTGTTACCTTATCTACAAATAGTCATAATAATACCTATAGTATCTACCTAATAGGGTTATTGAGAGGCTCAATGAAATAATGTAGGGAAAAGGTTTTGAAAACTTTTAAATACTGTGTATGTCAGTTGTCATGATCATTACTCATGATATTGTGATAAAGGGGTCAATACCTGATGCAGTGTTTATTGGGACTTTTTGAAAATTTGATTTCCAGGGTCAATTCTCCAACTTCATTTTTTGGATTTAAAATTCTAGGATTAATACTTGATAAATGAGGAGCATCTTTATACCCCTGTGAGGATTACTTTCATGTCAAGATATGGAAATGATTTTCCGCTTAGTGATGGGATATATTCTCCACAACTGAGGTCTTTACTCTGTCCTATGCCTTGGCTCTGATTTTCACATGGTCACCGTCAAAGCTGCTCTAACACCTGTAACCTTGTCATTTGAGAACAGGTTCCAGGATTGCTGGCCCTCTCATTCACGGGAATGGTGAGGGAACCAACATACAACAGAAGCGAGGACCCAAGGCTATTGGGTTCAGTTTCACACTTTTTGACTTTTTTCTTTTTTATGGTAGACATTTTTTCTTCTCCAGTTTTAAGTGTTTTCCTTTGATTAATACCATTCGTTCCATTCCATGGCATTTAAATAGGTTCAAAAGACATAATTTCTGAGTAATTTAAAAGGAATAAAGTAAAGACTGCGCAGCAGAGAACAAAAGAAAACTTAAAAGGAAGCAAAGAAAAGCTGGACAGCTCTCAACACAACACATAATTTTTATTTTTATTTTTTGTTTTCCTGAAATGGAAACAGAGATGAAGTGACTTGTCCAGGGTCATAAACTGGTAAATATCTGAGGTGGGATTTAAACTCATCTTCCTGAATCCAGGTCCAGTGCTCTTTATACCATACCACCTATCTTCTGGATTTCACATGTCATGTGACTTAGTCTTATAAAGAGTCATTTGATGGGGTCTCAGAGCTCTACACGTGGTAGATGCTGATTCAGATCAGTGGATTGAACCTGGAATGTAGTGATGATTCCCAGTCCTACAAGGGAATTTGTTGAAGAGGGAAAAGGTGGGTTCTGTTCTGTATTTGGGCAAGCATGTGTTCAAAAACCCCTACAATACTGGAAAGTCCTCTATTTCATTGAATGCCCATTTCCCCCTCTGAAGTACTATACTCGGTTTTGCTGGGTAGGTGATTCTTGATTTTAATCCTAGCTCCTTTGACCTCCTGAGCATCATATTCCAAGTCCTCTGATCACCTAATGTAGAACCTGCTAAATCTTGTGTTATCCTGATTGCATTTCCACAATACTTGAATTGTTTCTTTCTGGCTGCTTGCAAGATTTTTTTTCCTTGACCTGGGAACTCTGGAATTTGGCTACAATATTCCTAGGTGTTTTCCTTTTGGGTTCTCTTTCAGGAGGTGATTGGTGGATTCTTTTAATATCTATTTTTCTCTCTGGTTCTAGAATATCAGGATAGTTTTCCTTGATAATTTCTTGAAAGATGACACCTAGGCTCTTTTTTTGATCATGGCTCTCAGATAGTCCAATAAATTTTAAATTATCTCTCTCAGATCTATTTTCCAAGTCAGTTGCTTTTCCAATGAGATAGCACACATTGTGTTCTATTTTTTCATTCTTTTGGTTTTGTTTCATAATTTCTTGATTTCTCATAAAGTCATTAGCTTCTATTTGCTCCGTTCTAATTTTTAATGAATTATTTTCTTCAGTGACCTTTTGGACCTTTTTTTTTTCCATTTGTCCAATTCTGTTTTTTAAAACATTCTTCTCCTCATTGGCTTTTTGGGCCTCTTTTGCCATTTTGATTAATCTATTTTTGAAGGTGTTATTTTCTTCAGCAATTTTGTTGGGTCTCCTTGAACAAGCTGTTGACTCATATTTCATGATTTTCTTGCATCACTCTCATTTATCTTTCCCATTTTTCCTCTTCTTCTCTTACTTGATTTTCAAAATCCTTTTTGAGTTCTTCCATGGCCTGAGACAAATTCAATTTTTTCTTGGAGGCTTTTTATGTAGAAGCTTTGACTTTGTTGTCTTTTTCTGGCTGTATTCTTTGATCTTTCTTATCACCAAAGTAAGATTCTATAGTCTAAATTTTTTTTTCCTCCTGTTTGCTCATTTTCCCAGCCAATAATTGACTTTTTAGCACTTTGTTAAGGTAGGTATCTGCTTCCAGTGTAGAGGTTATACTGTCCCAAGCTTCAGGGGTTTTGTGCAGCTGTTCTCAGAGATATTTCTAGGGACCTCCAGTTGGGATGTTGGGAGATCGAGTGGAAAAAAAAGATATGATTGGGTGAGAGGGCATGATTTCTTGCATGTGGACCTTGGGCAGTGGTAGCTGTTGCCCTCCATTTGTCATGAAGTTTTCTAGAAAGTTCCCATATCTTCCTATTTAAAAAAAATATTTAAATGTATTTTAGTGCTGCGTTTAGTTTTAAAATCACAGGCATTTCTAGAAATACCTCATTCCCCCATCCCAAACTTCCCATTGTTACAAACTGTCTTTTAATATCTAAGCGAGACAGTGACTGTTTCTGACAATAAATAAAACATTTTGCTCTAGTAACTCTCTTGTTTCTCCACTTAAAGGAGGGAGGCATGTTTTAATATCTAGTCTCCGGGACCACTCTTGATTTTTCATTTGCTCAGAGTTTATTTTCCTTTTAATGATTTTCCAATGATTTCCTCAAGGAAGTATTTATAATGTCTAAGTAAGAAGTTTCTATACAATCTCTACATATCTTTAGCCTCTGATTCCTCACTCCTGGGCCATATTTTCCAACATATTTTTTGACAGTATCACTTAGTCCAATCTTTGTGTCCAAATCACAGCTATTTTGTCTAGTTTGGTTAATATTTGACTGTTCTATGTCATTTTTATTATTTTATTTAATTCCTTACATTCTGATAAGGTATCAAAACCTACTATTATTGATCTTTTAAAGTTGTTTCTTCTTCTATAAGACTATGAGTTTTTCATTTATAAATTTTAATTTATGGTCACCAGGCACATGGCTATTTAAAGTTTGTGTGCTCTCATTCTGACTAGAGTCTTTTAGCATGATGAAATGCCCTTGTTTATCTCTCTTACTGCATTATGGTTTGAATTCAATTTTTGATTATCCTTCTCATTCTTACTTTTCATGATTTAATATGATGACAAGATAAATTTGACATCACTCTTTCAGACAAATCTATTTAATATTTATAGACTGAATGCCTCCTGAAAACTATTGGATTCTTGTTTTTAATCTATTCATTATTTTTTTTTTAATTTTTGTTATTGAAGACTCCAGTTTGTTTAGCTTTACTAATCTTAGACTCTTTTTTGGCATATTTTTCTTTTTTTGAATTCTCATCTATCATAAAGGAATGAAAATGTTCGTAATTAGATCTTTTTTGGATCTGTGAAGTCATCAGTGTGAATACTCCTTCTGATAATGCAGATCAGTGGTTCTCAACTTTCTTAATGCCACGACCTTTAATATTCCTATGTGGGTGTATTTGCATGTGTGCAGATCCACCTGGAGATGGATAGAGGAGCAGTGTCTCGGTTCGGAAATATGTGTTTTCCAATGGTCTTAGACGACCCCCAAAGGGGTCATGACCCACAGAACTGCTAATGTAGATTATAGCCCATCTGTGACTGCCTATTCTTCATGTCTCTTGTCCATGTGCTCCTGTCAGTCTTTTAAAGGGTGCCCAGCTCACAAGCTAGGAACTTGTTTTGAAATCTCTTGACATTGAATGGTTACCAGTGAATTGCGCAGTCTGACCATCAAGTTACCAGGCCCCTTACAACACTTCAGCTTTGAGCCCACCCTTAAAATAAGCAAAAACAATTACTATAGTGACAGTGTCTTACCAAGTATGAAGCATTCTGCCCTCTCTGCTAAGAGGAGGCAAACAGGACTTATTACCTGTTGTCTGGGACTAAGACCAGTCATTTTGATTACTCAGAGTTTTGATTCCTTTTAATGTTATTTTCATTTGAATTATCTTAAGCATTGCGTATCTTTATAATTTCATCTTTTGGTTTTCTTACTTCACTCTATCACTTCATACAAGACTTCTCATATTTCTTTTACTTCCTCATACTCATCATTTACTATTCAATAACATTGTATCAATTCATTTTTTCATTGTATCAATTTATATGCCATAGTTGAGTCATTTCCAAACTTTGTTTTGAATTCTTGATTGATTCCCATGAAATTACACTAGGATTATTTTGTTATATTTATGAGACCTGTCTTTAACAACCTGGATGTATATGACCAGTAGTGGGATCTCTTGCTTAAAATGTAGGAATAATCTAGTCCTTATTCTCCCATAGTTCAAATTATTTCTCAGCATGGTTAAACCAAATCACATCAGTTTAACTTTTTGTTTTCTGATGACATCTTTTATGTTGCTGCTTTTATGTGATTCTTTGTTTCCTTTCTTTTTTTGTTCATTTAAAAATCTCATTATTTGCCATGTTTAACCTAAGGTTGACAAAACTCTCAGAAGTCCTCTGTATTGTATGACTAACTATAGGTTTAAAAATATCAAAAACATCTGTGGACTGCTTCAGCAAATAAAAACACATTGACATATTACCTACACATTTTATTCCTTTTTAGTTTTCTATTTTTCAATTTATCAGAAACGTTTAGTCATTCAGATTATATGACGTGGTCTAACTAGAAACTAATTTGTTTTGAATTGAGAAAGGTGAATTATTTTAAATATCTCCCTTTTGGAGTATAGTTATAGTTGTAGTTCAAACAATTTCATGTAGGAAGTTCAAAAACTTACTGAAGGACATATGTGTCTCTTAAAGAAACTCTCTTTCCAATTCTAAAGAGTTTTCTTGAATGATCTCCTAGAAATTAGTGTTCAGAATCTTTTGTTTTTCTATATTATCTTGGTTGACTCATCCTGAGTTTGCTCCATCTTGACTTATCCCATGAGCCTGTGACTTGACACTATGGATTTTTCAATATTTTTAAATAGTTGATTCGTGTTTCTAACATGTTCTCTCATCTGGGTATTATTATAGATTTTTACACATAGAAATAATATATTAATATATAATAAAACATATATTAATGTTATATCACCTATATAACATGATATGATATTAATATATGGTGATATAATAACATTATATACAATATATGATGTAAATATATATTTTATATATAGATATAATACAGATATTACACAATTTTTCATTGTAATAGCCCAGTGGCTTCTGTGGATTAATTTTTTAGGCTTTCTATTATAGTTTCAATGTTGTTTCCCCTCATTTATTTCCTTTATGTAGATTTTAGTGATATTCATGCTGACTTGAGTTTTTCCTCTAATAATCAACAACAACAACATTTCTAGAAATTCCTTTGCTTTTGAGATGTTCGTAAGAATTTTTTTGGGGGGGGAGTCTTAATGACATATGCATCATTTATCCATGTGAAGTCATTTCTTAATACTCTTATAGTGTTGGATTTTTTTTCATTTAGCATTTGCTTCTGGCATTCTAACCTTTTTTTTTTTTTAGGTATACTCTGGCATGTTTTTTTTTTTATTGGTATACATTACTTATATTCTATTTTGTTTGACTTGTGTTCCTCTATGTGGCTTTTTAGCCATTTTAATTTTTCTTGTAGTGCTGCTTTTGTTGTTTTTTGAGAGCTATGAAGTGACCCTGATCCTCTTCAAAATTCTTCTTCTGTCATCTTGATTGGGAAGCTTCAGGAGTTTAAGCATTATAAGCATCCCTTAAACTTCTGACAGTGTTTCTCTTATTTTTATGAATCAAAACCAGTACTAGCACTACCATCATCACTAGCATATGTATAGCTCTTTAAGGTTTCCAAAATGCTTTACAAAAATTATCTTATTTTGCTCTTATAAAAATCTTAGAAGAAAGGTGCTACTGACACCTCCATTTTATAGATAGATTACTTACCCAAGGTCACACTGCTAGTAACAAAAGTTTAGTATTCTAACTATTGTGTGACTTAGCCAGTTTACAAATGCAGATATGCATGAAACTGTCTATTATATAAGCAAACTGAACAGTTGTTTGAGATAACCAATGCCAATCAGCAGCGTCTCTTTATGTGACATGTATCATGATTAAGGAGAGAGAAGATTACTATACCAGTTTCATCCATATATGTCAACATCTCAATTGACAAATAATATTTGTAAGTACCCAAGCACTTATAAAGCACTATAATAGATACTATGCAAATAACACGAAACAAAAATCATAGATCCCATAATTATAAGCTATTCAGAAAGATAGGACATGCACATATATGTAAAAAAGATAAATAAAAATATGTCATAGTATTTGTCAGTAGGGAATTCAAACAAAAGAGATATAGTGTTGCATGAAAGTCTGGCTTACAGATGCTATCTATGTCAGTTTTTTCCCTCTTCTAAGGTCTCAGAATACCCAGGTTTTAATTGGTCCCTCTGCTCCAGGCTTGCTGAGAGTCAAAGACAGGGACCCAAAGGGATGCCAAGTAAATTTAAGCTCAAATGTATGTGGGAAATGCTTTAGTTCTTAGAATTTGGGAAGTACTCAATGTGAAGAGGCAAGGATACTCTCCTATCTGTATTATCCTCTTCCTGAGTTATTGGCTGCAAAAAAAAGAGATACTTTTAAGTCCCTGACCACAGAGTTGAGTTTTGCAAGAATCTTACATTTCTCCCTCTTTGCTGTTGGATAAAGGAAGTCTTGGATGAACAAAAATATTATCTCTCAGCCTCGTTCAATCATGCACAAGACTGTTAGCAATGTGAGTGCAAAAAATTTTGACCTCTCCTTATTCTCCTCCCTGACCCTTTCCTACCTCACTACTCCATCCTTCTCTTCTCTCATTTTCCAGCATTCTCACATTTACTTGAAGAAATCTGGACCCAAGGAAGTGAGACTGCTAGTATTCAGAGGCCTTGTTCTCTTTGTTGGAAAGTCTAAAACTACAAAAAATAGCAAGATTAGTTGATTGCAAAAAGTCATCCTAGGGAGGAAAGCAGTTGTCTTCAAAATTTGGGCACTGAGCAACCTGACCCTGTTTACAAAGATAAAGAAGCAAGGCTCAAATAAGGGGTTACAATTTTTTGCCAAGATAAGCTTAATTTACCTTTCTCTGTGTCAATCTGTCTAATTAATGTCAATCTTTGGCTGTATAGCAGCTATGCATTTGGTATTTCTTGAGCTCCTGTCTGATTTTTACCTGTGAGATGCGAGCATGAGGTAGAGAGGAATCTGTGTTTCTTCCCTATAAAAACATTACTTTTCACCTTAAGTGAAGAACACAACAGTTGAAAAAAACATGAGATCTAATAATGATTCTGGGATGCAACCCTAACTAGTTGTAAAATGCAAGGAGTGGGGATCCTATTTCTGTACCTTAGCTTAACCTGTCACAAATTGGATTATTCTGATTTTTGAGGTTATGAGTTTACTTTCAAATTTCATCATTTGGATTTCTTGTTTATTTTAGTTTTTGGTTAGAGAAGATGAAAGGAGAGCAGGGGCTGGGAAAAGAGGGAAGGGAAGAGGAGGAAAGAAAAGGGGAGCAGAATAGAATTAGTTGACTTAATGATTACCTAGGAAGATAAGTAGAGAATTCACTGCCTAACATGTACTCAGGAGGCTTTATAATTTAAGAGAGACTTTGGAATTTTAGAATGTACCAGTTAGCTAAGATAGCAGTTTATCCCACTCATAGCAGTTGAACACCCATGGGTGTTCTAGGATGAGAGATACTATTCTTTTCTGGTGCCTTCAAGGAATTTGAAGTACTAGGACAAAATGAAATTATGATGGACCAAACTAGGTCCAGGAACTGTAGCTAGATAGAATATCATAGAAATTAAGTGCCAAGTGCTCAGGACTGAATAGTTTTCTTTTATTCTTACTTCCAATTACTTTACCTTGAGTTTGTTTATCTCTCATAAATAAATTGCAGAAATTCATTCTTATGGGTTTCTATGTATAGACAAGGAACAAAATGGAAAAAGGGAGAAGATGTCAACTTTGAGTGAAAAGTTGTGGTGGAAGAAGGAAAGGAAAAAGGAGGGGGAAGTAATTAGGGATTGAGTATGAGACCTCTCAATCCAAGTAGTAATTAGATTCAGATGTCGAGAAAATTGGGGAGGTTCAATGCCTTAGAGGGGGGCCAAGTGGTAACAGAAATTTAGGAATAATTGAAAAGTAAAAGCTTTGAATTCAAATGTTTCTGTGAACCCTCTGTTTCCCAGAAGTGTCTAGAATTCCAAAGGTTCCCACAAATCCACTGGTTCTTGGAAGTGGCTGGAACCCTGGGGTAACGAACTTGAATGAGGAAGAACTAAAACTGAGGCTGTATCCTTTCCTAGGTGTTGGGCACTGAATCTTTGGAGGTTGTTAAATCTTGACAATTTTACTTCCGCAATATCTCTCAAGCATATTTCCTTATCTTAGCTTACAACATTCAGTTCCACAAGTTCTTGAGTTCCAAATTTTCTCCCTCTCCCTCTCCTCCCCTTCTCCTCTTTCAACTCATACTACTACTACTATGGTTTTGAGTCACATTTCCTCTAACTTAGACTAGGTCAATAACTTTTTGACTGATTTCCCTGCTGCCTATCCCTATGTTCTCTAATCTGTCTATCATATAGATGCCAAAATACTCTTTCTAAGGCACACGTCTGACCATGTATCTTCCTGCATCAAGAAATTCCAGTGATTCCCAATGGTGTCTAGTATAAAATGAAGCTGCGTCAGCCTGGTATTTAAAGTCTCCCACAGTCTGGCTTCAATCTAGCTTCTTTCTGTCTCATTCTCTTTAGATATCTGTGTCAGAGAGATCTTGGATCTTTAGTATTTAGTGCTCAGAAGTTTTGGGATCGTGATAGCAGCTGTCTGTAACTTCTGGGACAATTTGAAGCAGTTCTTTCTTTTGGATTCAAAAATCAATGTATTTAAAAAAAACACATTAAAGCACACATTTCCTTTAACAGATAGCTAAGAGCTGACTTTTTGATGGAAATGAAGAACTACACAGTCGTGACTGAGTTCATCCTGCTGGGAATCCCTGAGACAGAGGGGCTAGAGACAGTGCTCTTTGTTCTCTTCTTGTCTTTGTACCTATGCACACTCTCAGGGAATGTGCTCATCCTCATGGCCATCATTTCTTCCTCTCGTCTTCATACCCCTATGTATTTCTTCCTGGGAAACCTGTCCATATTTGACATGGGTTTCTCCTCAGTTACTTCACCCGAAATGTTGTTCTATCTTTCTGGTCAAACACCAGTCATCTCTTTCCAAGGATGTATAACCCAATTGTTCTTTTACCATTTCTTGGGCTGCACCGAGTGCTTCCTGTACACAGTAATGGCATATGATCGTTTCGTTGCCATCTGTCACCCTCTACATTACACAGTTATCATGAATCAGAGGATGTGCTCTATCCTAGCAACAAGCACCTGGATGTGTGGGTGTGTTCATGCTACTATCCTGACCTCCCTTACTTTTCAATTGCCTTATTGTGAACTCAACCAAGTAGGCTACTATTTCTGTGACATTCCTGCTGTTTTAGCTCTGGCCTGTGCAGATACATCTTTAGCCCATAGGGTTAGTTTCACTAATGTTGGTCTTTTGTCTCTCATCTGCCTTTCCCTCATTCTCATTTCCTATACTCGCATTGGGATCTCCATATCAAGAATACGCTCCACAGAAGGTAGACGGAGGGCCTTTTCCACCTGCAGTGCACACCTCACAGCAATCCTTTGTGCCTATGGGCCTGTCATCATCATCTACCTACAACCCACTCCCAGTCCCTTGCTTGGCTCAGTGGTTCAGATATTAAATAATCTTGTGACTCCTATGTTGAACCCCTTGATCTATAGTTTAAGGAATAAGGATGTGAAATTTGCCCTCAACAAAGTGTTAAATAAAATGGGACTCATTGTTGAGAATGAGTAAGCCTTTAAGTATTGATAGATAAAACTTGAGCCCAATTCTCAAGAACATCTTTCAACTTTGTTAAGACTCTACAAACCATTGTAAATTATTTTATCTTTTGAGCATGCTGATTCTTACAAAACATGTTTATGTGTGTATGCATTTCCCCATGTTCTGTAATGAAATTGTTTGTTCATATAATTGCGTATTTTTAATAATGAGCATTTTCTTTTCATTATAAACTTAATAAACATAAAGAGACATTAATATTTCAACATATAAAGAAGTAAAGAAAAATATACATGAATTACCAACTTACGTCATGTACTTCTTTGAAACATATCAATCTCATAAAGTAGTAACAAAATGACTGTACTTATCTGTCTGTACCCATCTGAAATTTCTTTTGCTCTCTTTGGTATATTTTTAAGTAATTTATTGATGCATTTTTCTTTCTTTTCTTCTATTTTAATTTGGATCACTTCTCACAATCTCCCCTGCCCCCAAATAGTAGTTCTACTTTCAAGTAAGTATAGTAAAGTCAAAAAAAATCAATATATTGGCTATGTCTCAAAACATGTCGCTTATTCTGTACCTCTAATCTGAACCCTCACTGCTGAGAGGTAGGAAACACATTTCATCTTCAATCTTTTGAAGTCCTGATTGGTTATTCCATTTATCAGAGTTCTGAAATCTTTTTTTTTTTACTGGTTTCCCTGATGTCTATCTCTATATTCTCTAATATCACACAGATGCCAAAATAGTCTTTCTAAGGCACAGATCTGACCATGTATCTTCCTGCATCGAGAAATTCCAGTGATTCCCAATGGCATCTAGTATATGTCGTACTTTCCATTATTGTGGTCATTGTGTCACTTGTTTTCCTGGCTCTTATTTTACTCTCCATCTGTAATAACTACTAATCAAATGTGCTGGTTGGTTGATTTCTCCTACAAATAAACCACTTCTTTGTTCTTTTGTCATGTTAGAGGGAATGTAAGAATAGAGAGATCCTCCCAAGTCTTTCAGTCTGAGGTATATCTGCCATGTCTTAGAGGGACAGAAAAAAGTGAAAAGAAAATGAAAAACAAAAAGGTTTTTTTTTGTTTTTGTTTTTTTTGCTTTTTGGAGGGCAGTTGGGGTTAAGTGACTTGCCCGAGATCACACAGCTAGTTTCTGTGTTAAGTGTCTGAGGTCAGATTTGAACTCAGGTCCTCCTGACTTCAGGGCCGGTGCTCTATTCACTGTGCCACCTAGCTGTCCTAAAACAAAGTTTTGATGGAGTACTGAAATTGCTTCCTGTTTCCTTTCCTCTAAGTCCTTGAAGAAGAATGAAAATTGTATGGTCAGCGAAAACTAAATAACATAACTGTGCGTAACTATGCCAATTAGAAGTTTTTGATTCATTGGGTACAATATTTTTTGGTTCTATTTTATTTTTTTCTGTATCAGATCATTCAAATCTTATTTTTATAGATATTCCTCATATTCATTTGACAGAACAATCATAATCTATTTCCATAGTTTGGACAGTCATATCACAATCAATAAGCACCTGCTTTTTTTTCTAGTTGTTTGTAACCTTTGTAACCACATCAATGTATGTGTGTATGTGCATGTGTGTGTGTGTTGGAGGTGGGGGGTGTAAGGGCCCCTTAGAGTTACCTAGATGTCTGACCTCAGTCAGTGTGCCCTTGCTAACAGGGAAAGCCTGAGGCTGGTAGAGGCATCCAGGTGTGTACTCTGCCTTTCAATGACTACACGTCAAACACAGGGGCATTGAGTATGTGCCATCAAC
>JAQQSU010010805.1:0-12335 GCA_028627135.1 Pseudochirops cupreus | reverse complement strand
ATCTATATCTATCTCTATCTCTATCTCCATCTATCTTATCTATATCTATATCTATCTATATCTATCTATCTCCTTGTTTCCTTCAGCTATTCTCACCATTGATCTATGACATCCAGACTCCCATGTTTTTTTTTCTCCTACATTAACTTGCATATTCTTTAAATCTATTGGAAAGCAATGAATAAGAATTTGCTGTATACCACACAACACAGCATTAGACTCTGGGGGTATAAATACAAATGGGAAATAGCCACTGTGCTTAAGGAATTTATGTCCCCTCACCTGTTCCTTCTTGTCTCTATCTGGAATAGCTACTTCTTATGGGGCCTCCAGAAATGACCCCACCTCCACCACAACACACATACCTTCCTCTGTGAGGATGTGCCAACTCTGAGTGAGTGAAAGCTTACCTACCCCATCGTATCTAGCCAGACCCAAAACATGCTTCACATACTATTTACGTATCCTATGCAGTGTATAGGTATTCAGGAAAGACTAGTTAGTCTGGCAGGAGGACTGCTGAGCCCTTTACAATACTGCTTTCCACGTTTGGTGTACAACTGATCACCCAACTCTTACCTGTGGCTCCAAGAGGCTGCAGCATGTACAACTGGCCACCCCATGGTAAACTATTTTGGTGGATAGACTAAATTAGGTGGAGGGTAACCAATGGAGCTCAAACCCATCAATTAGTTAGGGAGGGTGTCTATTCTAAGCACATGAAGATTTCCACCAGTGGAATGGGCAGATGAGAATAATTTGTTCCAATGGCCATGAAGGCTGGTGAATTAAGCTTGGTTTGACATGAAAGATGCCGTGGTCAACCACTGTATACTGAGCCATCACCAGTCTATTTGACTTTTGTCTTGCTACTGGACTTTACTGAGTCTGGATGAGAGCATGAAGCTGATGATGTCATACAACTCTGCTGCAATTTATGTGTGTCAAAAGACAGCACTCATGCCATTTTATTATTGTTACCTACATCAAAGTCCTGTGGTGATGGCCAAGTAAGAAAGCAACAAATATGGATGCACTTGGAGCTCTAGTTACAACCCTGCACACAACGCTGCACACAGACAGCCCAGGCCATATGGTCATCTTCTCACTGGTCTGAAACAACAGTGGGACTTGGCAGCCCTGTTGGTATCTGAGCAACCTTTTTTAAGGACCATACTGTTCACCTCCTGGCATGAGGAGGGGACTAGGAAAAGTGCCCTAAAAATTGTCCATTTCACCCAATCTCTGACCCTGGTCTGCTTACCATGGCAAGCAGTTATCTTACCCTGCAGTCAAAACTTTCTCACACACACACACACACACACACACACACACACACACACACACGCACACACACACACACAGAGCACAAAAACTTTTTCAAAGATGGTTCCACTCACCATTGGTACATGGAATATGTGCATGCTTATGGACAACATGAAATCCAGTAAACCTGAAAGAAAAACAGCTCCTGTTGCAAAAGAACACAGCAGGTATTTGGCACTGGCACCAGACCGCCCAGCATGGTGTGTTTGCATCAAAGAACACACTGTGCTCTGAGCAAAACAAAATTGCAGTAGCTCAAAAGAAATGATAGTTGCACACATTTTGAGACATTTCCACTCCAAATGTTCATGTGGACTATTTGTGCCTGACCTTTGGTAGAGTCTGCTGAGCTAGTATTGGCCTGATCAGCCATAGTCTGACACACTGTACCTCGACATCAACACATTGATGTCATTTTTGTGCTCTTTGAGCATGAAGGACAACAACTTACATATGTAACTTACTGAACCCAAAGAATTTCTATTCATCTTGACACATAGTGGGTGCATGCACTGCTTCTTCTACTTACTCCTGACTTTATGCTTTCTGCCCTTGGAATAGGAATCAAATCAATATTACCAGTGCTATTTGTGAAAATTCAATGTAATCCAGCTCTGCTCATCATCCCTGTGAATCCCTAGGCCCAAACTCCCTGTCCTGTATTTGTGGACTTTATTCATTAGGATATAAGTAAATTCCTTGAGGTCAGGAAACGTTTTACATTTGCATTGTATCGCCAGTGGCTGGCAAGAAGTAAATACATAATACATAGTTGATACTGTTTTGACTTGGTTGTGAATCGGAAGACCAAACCTCCATTGTCTGTTCACCTTTACCTTATACAAATGGGCTTCCTCAATCAGAATGTAAGCCCACTGAGGGCAGAGACTGTTTCAGTTTTGTCTTATAGTATTCCCAATGCCTTACACAGTCTCTGACACTTAGTAAAGCTTAATTAATATTGTTATTAGGCTTTTTTTCAGTTAGACAGTCATCAAGAAAGATTCATTTTTTTAAATAAACTTATTTCTTCAATTAACAAAAAAAGTTCTCTGCCCTCAATTGAAAACAAAAGAAAAAAGAAAAGCAAAACCCTATCAATAAGCATTTACCAAGTACTTACAACATGGCAGCATGTAGCTGAAATTGTTGGGTGTACAATTCATTCCTCTGACAACCCCAATAATTCAGTTTAATCCAATAACTATTTACCAATTGCCTTCTATGTGCAAGACCCTCACTGGGTGAT
Source organism: Pseudochirops cupreus (assembly GCA_028627135.1). Classification (NCBI taxonomy): domain Eukaryota; kingdom Metazoa; phylum Chordata; class Mammalia; order Diprotodontia; family Pseudocheiridae; genus Pseudochirops; species Pseudochirops cupreus. The sequence goes on along the minus strand of JAQQSU010010805.1, from coordinate 9,760 downwards.
AGGAAGACAAAGAGTAAAACAATACCGGCCCAGACCTCATGCAGCTTATATTCTACTGGGAAAAGATGGCATAGCTTATAGATAAATAATGACAAAGTAGTTGTCTGAGTCATGGAGTCTTTGCAAAATGGTGACTGGTAAAATATCAAGAGACCTTCTAAAGACTTCCATGAGCAGGTGGCACATCATGCTGTATCCACATATTCAATACTCTCTGTGAACCCTTGTCATAAAACATATTTTAATGAAATGGTTTCCATGATATAACTGGGGGAAAAAGGGTCATCAGAATTCCCATTCAACAACTGGTTATGAATTTACTAAAATATTATTACATTAAAATAAAACAGAAAAAAACTTTCAAAAGAATAAGAATCAAAATAATTAGGATTTAGAAGGACAAAGACAACTGAATCTTAAAAGCTCATCTTTTATTAATCACATACATTTTGCATAAGGAGATTATTTTTATGAGCATGGGCTAACATAACACAATTACCGTACAAAATCATCGGAACACTTTGCTGTATGATAATTTAATGCTGTTTTGCAAAACCATCATTTTTTTTCTGAGAGTTAGATAAGCTAACTTCAATATGGTTGTTTTCTTAATCATAGATCTGCTTTAAGCCCTGCTGCTACAGGCCAACAATTCACATTTGGCTTTAAAGCATTTCTAGCTTCTACCTGATAAATTCTGCTCCAACCAATTCCCCCAAGGAAGTCAAGAGGCTGAGACGAAGAAAAATGCAAGAGTCAGCACGAATTGTCCCTTTGACCCATGGCCTTTGACCTTATACGTAGGTTCATTGAATGCTTAAATTCATATTTTCTCAGCCATATCACATGATGAAACAATTCCCATATTTATATCCCTGGAAATCAAATAGGCAATGGCAATGACTCTAAGTCTAATGGATAGGGTGTTCCAATTATCCTTCATCTCCACTGTGTATACATTTCCACAGATAGAACTCAAAGGGGGAATAGAGTTACGCATTTGAGGTGTCTGTGTTGACTGATGGATACTGTCAGGAAGCCAATGAGAAGAAACTAGACTTTAACCAAAAAAAAGTCAGAGAAAGCACAGTCTAAATAATAAAGTAAATTGGAGATGAGAATAGAAAATCACTATGCATTTTGCCTCTGAGGACTTATCTATATTTCATTTTCTGTGGAGACCCAGTAGTAATTAACAGTGCTAATGCCTGATGCCAGTTTAAAATGGAAACATTTCATGAATAAGGCTTATTCCTCCCACAACCTCCCCTGGTAGGAGCAAGATGTCATTCTTGAAGATAATTAATTTTCAGTAAGACAGGAAAGAAGAAAAGAAGGGAGGGAGGGAGGGAGGGGGAGAATGAGGGAAGGAAAAGGAGGAAGGGAGGAGGGAAGGAAGGAAAAGAGGCAAGGAAGGAAGAAAGGAAGGAAAGAAGGAAGAAAGGAAGGAAGGAAGGAAGGAGAGAAGAAAGGAAAGATGGAAAGAGGAAAAGAGGGAGGGAGGAACAAAGTAAATATACTACTGGGCTGTGTGATTTTAGGAAAATCACATCTCTTTGACTATCAATTCCCTCATTAATAAGAAATGCAAAGAAGGTTGTTGAACTAGATTCACCATTATCTTCATCATCATCATCATCATCACAAATATGTTCCAAGTTTAAACAATTTTTTTTATATCAACTCTATGAGATAGCAAAAAAAATATGTTCTCCCATTCTAAAGGATAAAAAAAATACTGTAACTCAAAGCATTCAAACATCTTTGCCATTGTCACCTAGCTAGTTAGTATCAGAGAGGATCTTCCACCACCAAGTCTGGTGCTATTCCCACCCTAGCTCACTATCTCTTTTTTGAGTCATGCTTTGGCTAAAGCTTGATATTGTTCTAGCATGCTAATATTTTGTGAAATCAACAGGACAAGTTTACAGAGTTTCACTGGATTATAGGTCTGGAGTTGGAAAGGTCTTCAGAGGCCAACTAGCTCATATTTTTACAAAGGATGGAGTTGAGTACCAGAGAGAAATAATTTGTCTAAGGGACCACAGCATTACCTCAAATCAGGGTAATCACATGATAGGATCAGGAATGACCCTACAGCCTTATGTAATCCAATCACTTTATTTTACTAATGAGGAAAGTGAAAACCAGAGTATTTGTAGTATCATAGGAACATAGAATTACAACTCAAAAGGAGCACAGAGGTCATTTAGTTCAGCCTCCTTGTTTGGCAATAAAGGAAAGAGACAGAGAGAGCTTAGGTCATCTGCCAAGGTCATACATGTATTAAGTGGAAAGCAGAGATAGAATATAAACCCAGGTTCTCTGGTTCCAGATCTATCTTTCTTCCACTTTATCACACTTCTTTGCAACTTTTCTAACCTAGCCCACTATAATGTTTTTAATCTGGAAAATCCCCTAATTTAGACCTGCTGTGGGTAAAAACAAAAAATGTCTTCATTATATAGTGCTATTGACAAGACAGAGTTTTCTTGTATCTATCAATGATGACAGAAGGAAAACCAGTATGTTATTTTAAAGGAAAGCACCCAAATGGAAGATCTCAGGCTAAAAGCTGATAATAGTGCAAGGTTATACAGTTATTTCTTATCATATGGGGCACAAGGGGAGGTCTTGGCAGCAGATTCAGCATTAGATGTTCCATCTTTTTTACAAGAATGTTTGACATACCTCTGGAAGGCAAGGGTTCAGAAACTCCCCCAACTAGTCTACATGGTTCCCCTGGCCTAGACCCAAATGGTTAAGAATATATGTAACCATACATCTCTTCCTCTTCCTCTCCATAGGCAAATCTAGGCATGCTGGGTCCAGAATCTCTTAGTATGTCCCTGGTTCTCCTTCTCTGCCTCTTTTGAAGCCTACATTTTGTTACTGGGACATACATATTCTCTACTCATCATGCACAAGTAACGGAAGTTTGTATTAGTTCTCTGATACCAGAAAGACGGATAAATAGATAGACAGATAACATTTATTGTTTGCTATATTTCTGGCACTATACTAAACACTGGAGTTTCAAAAATAGGAAAACAAAACAGTCTACTCTCTAGGAGCTTACATAGAATAGGCTAAAACAGATAAAACATAATGGGAACATAATGAGGGAGGATGGCAGATAAAAATATATAGGCTCCATGCTAAGCAGTCACTGTAGGGTGAAACATGCTGTAGAAACATTGAGAAGTGAAGAGTAAGAGCAGTGTGGTTGTACCTTCTCACAATATGGCACTTCTAGGCAGGAACTCACCAATCATTGAGTAGACCACAGGTTGGAGTCATTGTATTGTTACTGGTTATTGTGATTGTGATTGTGATTGATACTGGGAAGCTAGTCTGAGGGTGGAGGAAGCTGGAGGATAGAGGGAAGTGTCATTGACTCAATAAGCATTTTTTAAGGGACTACCATATGTCAAGCACTGTGCTAAGTGCTGAGGATACAAAGAAAGGCAAAAGACAATTCTCTGCTCTCAAGGAGCCTATAGTCTAATGGGAATCAGCATTTCTTGGCCTTCTCATATATCTCTCTAAATATGATACTCTCCTTAATTCCCATGCCTCTTATGGGAACAGCTCAAAGAATTTGCACCCATCCATTACAACTCAAGCCAATCAATTCATCCTCAATCAAAAGATTCAATCACTCAAACTACATAAGGTGGTGAGGTGAGTAGGTAGTGTAGTGTATAGAGTACTGAGTTTGGAGTCAGGAAGACCTGAGTTCAAATTTAGGCTCAGAAATTTACAAGTTGTGTGACACTGGACAAGTCACTTAACCTTTGTTTACCTCAGCTTCCCCAACAGTGTAACAAAGACAATAAGAGTACCTATTCGTGTCACTGGGTTATTACAAGGATCAAGTGAGATAATACTTAAATATTGCTTAACCTATTTCCAGTGCAGATAGTAGGCACTTAATAAATGCTTATTTCCTTCCTTCCTTGCTTCCTTCATGAGTTATATATGACTTGGAATGATTTGACAAGGATAGGGGCCTTTGAAATTACTTAATTCCCTTAAACATCAGTACTGGCAGGGGTGGTCAGTTGGTCCCGGGGGAGGTTTTCATACTCCCTACTCATCATGCTCCATGGACTAACGGTTGTTTCTAGGTCTCTAATCTCTTCTCGGTATCTCTCTGAAGGTTTTCTATATAACTGACCCCATATGTATCATTAAAGAGTGGCAGTTCTATTCAGAAATACTTAAGGTTGGCTCTGATGCCCAAGGCCCTACACCAGTTTACAAATATATTAAGAGGGTAAAATGTAAGTACATCTTCTGATTTTATCTTTTATTCTGGTCAAATGATGTCTCTTCACATGGATGTTGTTTGTATCCACTACCAGTGATTGAGAATCAATTAATGAGCATCTGGTAGACATCTACAGGATACCAGGTATTGTGAAAGGAATTTTGGGTAGAAAGAGAAACAGGAGACATTCCCTGCTCTCACGGAGCTCCCTTTCTAGAATCTTGGCTCAGACACAACTGAGCCATAGGTGACATCACAGGATGTCACTTTCCTCTGTATACTTGTAAAATGGGGGTGATAATACAAATCACTCCATAGGGCATTAAAGGATCAAATGAAATGATAAATGCATTGTACATTAAAAGTCTTAAAGTGTTATGAAAATGTGAGCTAATATTAAGAAGGCAGACAGCTACAGATCCACATATGGAGCTTTTTGTAACACATCGAAGAAAAAGAGCCCCTCACAGAGCTGGTAAGTGTCTGAGATCAGATTTGAACTCAGGAAGATGAGTCTTCCTGATTCCAAGACCAGAGCTCTCTATCCACTGCACAATCTAGCTTCCCATATGTGTGTGTACCTAAATATAAACAATATCCATTTTTGTTCAGACTTTTCAGTCAAGTCTGACTCTGTGTGATGCCACTGGGGATTTGCTTTGTAAAGATATCGCAGTAGTTTGCCTTTTTCTTCTCCAGCCCATTTTACAAATGAAGAACTGAGGCAAACAGGGTCACATGGCTAGTAAGTGAGGCCAGATTTCAGCTAATGAAGATGAGCCTTCCTGACTTTAGACCCTGCTGTCTATCCACTGCACCACCTAGCTGCCCCAATATGCACATATACATGCATTGAAGTATACATATGAAATTATATATACATGTATGTATGTGTGTAGATGGATAGATAGACAGATAGATAGATAGATAGATAGATAGTCCCCAAAATCTTAGGGCAATTTTAAGCTTCAAGTTAGTAAAATACTTTGAAAGGTTAATTAATTATTTACATTTTAAATACTGACATGTTTCCTATTAAAACTCAACATAATCACCATCTTGTGCTATTTATCACTCTAATCAAGTTTGTAAAAACTTCCATCAGCAGCTGCTCAGTGACTAAAAGGTTTGTATTTGTAATCCTAGCCTTAAGGTGATTCAAAGGACAAGATTTTAAATGGTACATGGCAGGTTTGTTGTGATCCTACAAGACAAAGCTCACTAGAGACATATCAGGCCATTATGGTGGTGTCATCCAGAAAATTATACTAAAATTTAAAAAAAATTCAAAATTCACAAAACTCAATAATTATAAAATACATTCAAATAATTAAACTTCCAAATAATGTTCATATAGGTTTGTAGCATTATTGCTTCTGAAATTATTAAGGATTTAAAATAAACTAATATTTGAGGGATTATATATACCATATGTATACTATCTATCTATCTATCCACACACATCTGTATAATACATATAAACATATAACATAGCATATGTATGTTATATGCATATATATATAAATATATACATTACTACAAATCAAACAGCTTCTTTCACTGGTTATTAAAGCAAGATTATAAACCAGACTTGAAGGATGAATGACTATATAAGTTAAGTCTCTGTGAAAGTATTCCCCAACCTGAAACAACAGTAAATGTTCTGTTGGCAGTAATCACTTTACTAAAGGTGAAGCTCAGAGCTTGCCTGCCCTGGGCATTAGGTCCTGGCCTTCTTTAGGAAGTCTTTGGTTCTCTCAAGATCAGTGAAACCTCAGTGTTTCACAGTCTAGAAGGGGGAAAGGAGGCAGGATGTAAAGTTCAGAGTTATTCCTTTGAGCCATTGAGGTCCCAGGAATTGTTTCCTTTTGTGGGGGAATTAAAACACACAAAAAGGAGTTATATGGGTTTTCATTTTAATCCTGATTCTTTTGAATGAAAGTGAATGTTTATCTTTGGGCAGAGAGGACAGGAAAGATAGAGGGATTGGGCATATCAAATAAGTGGTTAATTAGGAGTTTTGAAGGAGCTGCTTTTTATTGGCAGCTTCCAGGATTGGTCATCAGCAGTCAATCTTCCAGCCAGACATTAGCTATTCCATGAACTTGACATTCCACCTCCCACTTGAATGCCTTTGGATAGGCAATCTCCCATGTCTGGAATTACTTCTCTCTTATCTTTACCTCCCACAATTTAGTCACCATTCATGGCCTTAGTCAGCTGCTGCCTCTCTGGGGAAGCCTCCCCTGAGCTCCAGAGTTGTTGGCTTTCTCCCCTTTCCTCAAGGACCCTCACATTCACTTCTCTGTGAATGTGCTGTTTCTCTCCAGAAGAGGGAAAGTTCCTTGAAGGCAGCGGCTATTTAATTTTTGTCTTTATCTCCCAAGGGACTGTTAAGTGTTAAATAAATGTTTGATGAATTGGATTAAATTGATTTAGAAGCTACAGAGATGTAGATTCAGGTTGAAAAACAGCAACATTCAAAAGTAAAATGATTTGACTAGAGAGATATCAGGCTCTCATTTTCTGGAGGTTCTTTAAGCTAAAATTCCATGATTTACTGGGGGTCATGTACACATTAACCTTGCTCGCATTTGCACATTTAGAGCTGCAAGGGACCTTAAATGCATTCTGGTCTAGTCCTCTAATTCAATAGGTGAGGAAACTGAATCACTGAGAAGTTACTTGCCTAAAGTCACATGGTTAGCAAGTTTCTGAAAAATGACTTAAATCTAGGTCTTTCTGCCTCTTTATCTAGTGTGATACATGTTACACAAAGCTGCCTCCTGAAAAAGTCTGAGATTTAGTAGAACATCTTATGGAGGGAGTTGCCATCAACTTTTGAGCAACCACATGCCAAGCACCTGTGAACTTAACTTGTATGATCTTTGGACAGCAGGCACAATTTGCCACTGGATTTATGCTGTGAACCTTTGAGATTTTGAACTCTACTTGAATAGTCTTTAAGAAATCAATTATTTCCATACCATGATAAGGCTTCAGAGGGGAACTTTCAGGGAAGTCTGGTTACAAATGGTGAGACTAAGCCAAATTCAATCAGCATAATCATTATGCCCATTGCTAGCCTCCATCTTCTTCTGCTTCCCTTGCTGCTAGTGAGCTAGCACCCTCAAAATTACCTTCCCTTCATTTTGAATATATCTTGTATATAATTATATTTGTACATATTATCTTTCCTGATATAAGAATCCTGAGGGGTGGAGCTAAGATGGTGGAAAGGAAGCAGTAACTTTTCCAAGCTCCTCCAAGAGTTCTGTTGCTAAAAGCTAAAAAGTGAATTTGAATGGATTTAAGAGGGACAGAACCCATTGGGAGATAGAGTGTGGCACATTCCCATCCCAGGAAAGTAGGCAGGGAGAACATAGAGCACACAGGAGCTGCACCAACATGGATCTGAGAGCAGAGTACAGCAGATTGAGAAGAAGCCCCAGCCAGCCAGCAGACTCACTCACTCTGAGGGCAATTTGCAGCTGTCTCAGCACAGGACAGAGGATCGTTGGAGCTGGGTAAGAGAAAATGCAGGGCCTGCAGCAGGGACAGCAGCTTTTCCTGGGATTCCCAGCCCACAGCCTGGATGTCTAAAAATTACATACCCAAACTTCCAGAAATCAAGATGGAGGAATAAAATCTAGTTGGTCTGATCCCTCCTCCCTGACCCAGAAAAGTCCAGAGATAATTGCCCCACCTAGAGTAAAATTCTGAATTAGTGGAAACAGGCTCAGGCTTGTGAGTCACTGAGGAAGGGGGAAGTGAGGCAATATGGAGTCTAAGCCCAGGAGGGTGGAGCCAGCAAACACTAACAATACAAGCCCAGGTGCACTTTTGCACCACCTGGGCAATCAGCAGACTGCAGCCCTGCCTGTGGCCTCCTGCTACTGAGCCTGCAAGAGCTGTAGCCCAGAGACACAGAGGTGAAAATCTGAAGGAACTAGAAAACCCCACCCCCATAGGTTACTCTGTAAGTTTCAAGGTAACTCAGGGGAAACACTGAGAGTCCTGGCCTTGGCCTCAGTCTAGATACTCAGAGGCTACAGCTCACAAAGTGAACAACCAACCCCCTACCTCCCAGCCTGAGAAGCTCAATACTTCTGCACCCCAGAAGCTGATAGCCACTCTAAAAATCCAGGACATAGGCCATTGCAGTGTGGAAGAAGGAACCGATGAAGGATAGGACCATCATATCTTTTTATATTGAGCAAGAACAACCAAATTCAGAAGACAACACAGACTCTATACTCATACTGGAGACCACAGAAGGAAATGTGATTTGGTCTCAGGCCCAAAAAGCATTCTTGGAGGACCTCAAGAGGGATTTTAAAAATGAAATTAGAGAGTTAGGAGATAAATTTAAATCTACAGTGACCAAATTGGAAAAAAAAATCTCACTGAAGAATACGAATCTTTAAAATGTAAAATTGGAGAACTAGGCTAACTGGAGAAAATATCTCCCTAAAAAAATGAAAACTGAACATATGGAAATGGAGTTTCAAAAAATAATTCACTAAAAATTAGACTCAGTCAAATTGAAGCTAAGGACTCTATGATGCAGCAAGAGTCAGTCAAACAAAACATAAAGATTGAAAAATTAGAAGAAAGTGCGAAATATCTCCCTGGAAAAACAACTGACATGGAAAACAGATCCAGGAGAGATAACCTAAGAATTATTGGCCTACCAGAAAGCCATGATGAAAAAAGTAGCTTGGACAGCATTCTCCAAGAGATTGTCAAAGAAAATTGTCTAGAATCAGAAGGTAAAATAGTTATTGAAAGAATTCACCAATCTTCTCCTGAAAGAGATCCCAAATTGAAAACTCCAAGAAATATAGTAGCCAAATTCCAGAGCTACAAGGTCAAGGAGAAAATACAGAATGCAGCCAAAAATAAAGAATTCAAATATCATGGAACTACAGTCAGGATTACACAGGAATTAGCAGCTGCTACATTAGAAGATCAAAGGGATAGGAATTTGATATTTTGTAAAGCAAAAGAGCTAGGACTGCAACCAAGGATCAACTATCCAGCAAGACTGAGCATAATCTTTCAGGCAAGGAGATGGTTATTTAATGAAATAAAGGACTTCCAGACTTTCCTGATGAAAAAGACACAGCTCAATGTAAAGTTTGATCTCCACTTACAAAACCCAAGAAGGACATAAAAAGGCAAACAAGGAAAAAACACACTCACACATACACATACACACACAGATGCTCACACATGCACATAACTTGAGACTCAATAAGACCAAACTGTTTACATCCTTATATGAGAAGCGGATATGTGTCAATCTGAAATTTGTTTAAGTACTGCGACATTTAAAAGGGAAGTACATAGATAGAGGGTGTGGGTATAAGTGAACCAATCTGAATGAAAAAAAAACTATTAAAATGAAGAAAGGGATTATAGTGGGAGAAAAGAAAGGTTGAGGCAGAAAATGGTAAATTATGCCACAAGAAAAGGCAAAAAAAC
>JAQQSU010010804.1:0-12337 GCA_028627135.1 Pseudochirops cupreus | reverse complement strand
TATATATATGTGCATGTATGCCATGCAACTGTGTATATACACATATCTACATCATAGGTATATCTATATGCACATGTATGTACATATGTATGTGATGTGTTTATATGTATATACATACCAGTCTAATGGGCATATTGTATATATGTGCATATGCTGATATAATGGGAACTAGTTGGAACCTAAACTTGTTTTAATTTTTAATATTAGTAGTGATTTAGAGCATTTTTTCATATAGTTATCTGACTTTTCTTCTTTTGAAAAGAATGACTTTACATATTCTTTGATCATTTATTTATTGTAGAATGGCTCTTTTTCTTATATATTTGCATCAATTTCTTAGATATCTTTGATTTCCAAACTTAGAGAAATTAGCTCTAAGGAGTTTTCCCTGACTAATTGCTTTCCTTCCAATTCTATAAATCTTAATTTTGCTAATGCAAAGAAAAAAAATCATCCCTTCAGTCCCTTCATTTTACCAAGATCCAGAGGGACTGAGTAGCTTACTAAAGGCCAAACAGGTATTAAATAACAAAGATGCTATTTGAACCCAGACTGGCTGACTCCCAGTCCAGAGTTTTCTTTTTTTGTGGTTTTTTTTTTTTTTTTTTTGCTTTTTGGAGGAGGGAAGTCAGGGCAATTGGGATTAAGTGACTTGCCCAAGGTCACATGGCTAGTGTTAAAGTGTCTGAGGCCAAATTTGAACTCAGGTTCTCCTGACTCCAGGGTTGGTGCTCTGTTCACTGTACCACCTAGCTGCCCCCAGTCCAATGTTTTTCATTCTTATTGGCCCATGCTGCCTTTTTTATTTTAACCAGAAAATCACTAGACAATAGTGAGTAAACATACCTGCATGATGGATGATGAAAATTTCTTGTGATAATCCACTAAAAAGGGAATACCTTGATGGGTTTTTTCCCCTCATATTTCAATCTTTTCTTAGCTTTCACTACATTTTAAAATAACAATAACCAAAAAAAATCAGTCTCTTATCAATTACTTTAAAGCTTATTGTCATGAAACTGGCATAGTTACTTTAACTATAAACATCTTCTAAGTCAAAGTACTGACTCTGAGCCTAAGTCAGAGATAATTGAAGAAATGTTCTACATTATAGAAATCCTATACATGACCAATCATTTTCATTGCGATACCGAAGAACCACAAGTTGCATTTGAATTTTTCTGTCTAGCCAACACATGATTTTATCAATGTCATTTATGAATGGTATCGAATGTCAAATGGCAAGACAGACTCAACAATCATAAAGTTATGGGATAAATTAATTTTATTAGCATGAAAACAATGCTTACATGTATTTCTATTACAATGTATAGTTACAGGGAATTAGGGATAAATAGTAGTAAATAAATAAATAAAATGAGGGCAACTTTTGTGTCCATAAAGCATATAAAGAATGTTGGCTTTGTGTTTCTTTTCATGACTAGTCACATATGCTGAAGAATAGACTTTTAAATTAAATCTACAGTAAAATTTTGGTTGAAAAAATCAATTGTTTCTTCACTATAGGACATGTTTAGAATGAATATAAAACAATATTAACAACATTGGACACAAAGGAACATTGCTAAGTGGATCTAACAAGAGATATGATCAGAATAGTTTCCGTATATGATATTGCTGTGTGAGGAGTAACCATAGACAATGATAACTGACGCAATGATAGTACTGATAATGTTTATATGAGGAGTGTGAAAAGATTTTAATGTTCCTAATTTGCTGTTATTTACTTGTCGACTTTAGTCATTTCTAATTTCTAGTTCTACTTCCTGAAGGGTGTAAGCTGTGTTTTTGATAGGAGATTTAAAAAATCACTTTTGCAAAATTTTATTTTCTCTTCAAGAGTAAAAGTACTTTTGAAAATCTTTGGAACGCTTAGTATGGTTCAAGGAAGTGTGCTCAGTGCTATGGAAGATAAGAAGATAAAGAAAATAAGCCACACCCTTAAAGATTTTGAGCTCAAGTAGAAGAGCTAAGACAAGGACACAAATTACAATAAAAGCCAGAATGTAATATGTACAGCAAGAGAGAGATAAAAAGAGTATCGTGGGACTACAGAGAAGGGAGATCACTTCTAGTGAAGAGGATAGGGGAGAGAGGGAGGATCATTACTGAAGGCTTCGTGAAAAATATGAATTTGACCTGGGCCATGAAGGATTAATAGAATTTTCAATAGGTAGACCTGATGGGAACAAAATTTTAGGAAAAAGGTCCAGAATGAGCAAAGGAATCAAAGTATTAAAGCATGAGTTATTGTGACTGGGGATATGACGACAATTCAGTCCACCTTGAATGGTAGGATATCTGCATGGTGGTGTTTTATAACTTAAGACAAAGAATAATTAAATTTATTGATCTATTTTATACAATAAACCTTACAGCTTTCTACATCTTAGAAAAAAGAAACTTTCATCATGTCCTGCTTTACGTGCGATTACTCTCTTTACATGACTTGGCACTGAATTCACAAGATTTTAACATTCTTTAATTCTTGATCATGAAATTACATTTTTGTCATGTTGGTTATTAAACCATTGAATTATCCAAACTACCAAACAGAGATGAAACATTCCAGTACAATCTGGTACCATTCTAGAACAATTCTTGATATCTGTGATATTTATCAAAGTGGTCATTTCTTCACTGGGGAAAAGGCTTGCAGGACCAATGGGAGTAAAAAAAAAAATCCCTAAAATGTTTTTGAGTGAATGCTTTGTAGCCTGCTGAAGACTACTCACATTTTACAAGCTAACATCAACTTTATCCTCAGAGAGCAGTTTTGTATGTATATGTTTGGCATATTGAATGAAAAAGTGAATTTCGTTAGGGAAAATAAGCTTTCCCCCCTCTCTTGGGTACTCTCTGTATTGTTTTGTTCCTGACAAGTGTTTTTTATTCGTGGTACCACATGGTTTTTGTGCTTGATGTTGTTTTGGTTGTTACTGTAATCATTGTTCTTGTTCATGTGTTTTGCTGGACTTCCAGCTTTAAAAAGCCTCCACCTCACTGTAGAGCAACTGGTATTAACGTACCTAACCATCAGGTCCCTATGGATTTCTTTGTTTTCTGAGGATTAATTAGGCTGATTTGTAGTGATGATTTGTCAGTTAGTTACTACTGGGTGGTTTTTGTTTGTTTTTTAACTGTACTTTCCTTTGTATCTTGATCTGGCTGACTGTTTCATTGCGGCCTTTAATAAACTTTAAAATGACTGAATTCCCTTCAGCAGTTACCACAATATTCTGAACGGTAATCTAAATGTTCTCTTAAAGGGCTACAACTTTTACATATGTGCTTGGAATAATATCCATTCTTTAATCACATAATTAAAAACAACAAAGGAAAGCAATAAAACACATTTATGGCATAAAATCCAGCATTCATGTGAAAAAGAATTTACTAACGGTGGGAAAACCAACTCAATCCAGTTTCAGAACAAGTCAATACCTTTAGATTTTTGCATTAAGGAGTCTATGCAATTTTTAGGGTCCAGGTCCCCTTTAATTTTTCTAGAGAAGAAATCTCTCACATGAGGAACTACTGGCTCTCCACTGGCTCATCAACTACTATAGAATTTATAGTCTTAAAAGGAGGAATTATTAACCTAGAGCAGCTGTTCTCAACCTATGGGTCACGCCTAAGACTATCCAAAAACACATATTTCCAATGGTCTTAGGAACCGAGACATCTCTCCTCTATCTGTCTCCAAGCGGATCCACCCACATGCAGATATGCCCACATATGAGTATTAAAGGGTCACAGCATTAGGAAGGTTGAGAACCACTGATCTAGAGTCTATGAACTTGAAAATAAAAGATAATTGTATTTCAACATAATTTGTTTCCTCTCTAATGCTATATATTTTTTTCTTACTTAAACACATTATTCTGAGCAAGACTTAAAGGACTTTACCAGACTGCCAAAGAGGTACATGACACAAAAATGTCTAAAGACTCCAAGAGGTTAAGTGTCTAAGGCCATACAATTAAATTACAACAGTTAGTACTGGATTCCAGGTCTTTTTGATTCTACAGATGATTGACCTATTACTTTGACTTGCAAGATTGTCATTAATTAATTTTGTTAAAATAAAACAATTTAAAATTAAGCTTATCCCAATTGTAATAGGGTTATGATGAGTTTATGATATATGCATATTGAAAGAAGAGCTATTACCTACTATTACCTATTACTTACAAAAGGATTGATTTGGTAATACACTACAAACACCCCAAGACTTTACACATCTCATTGACATAATCAGTGTTGAAAGTGCAGTACTAGCTAATGAGCATCTCAAGCCAGAGAATGCTGTTTAGCTTTTCAAAATTTGAGAACTGGTATTTCCAAGATGTGCCTGTTTTTCTTTTGTTTTTTAAAAACGATTCAAAATAATGACTACCAAGTGTTGGCTCTGGTAGCCCAACATAGCAAAAATGTTGACTTCTAGATTTACATTGTCCCTAAGAAAAGAAAAATTGTTTCAGTTGAGTTCAACTCTGATAGTAGAGACTGCTTTCTTTGTTATTCCTATAAAGCAATACATGTCTTCTCTTATGAATGGGAGGCTTTGTTGAATCTACTTGATAGTCCCAGCCTTTACTTGGGCTAAGGTTGCTTAAGCCTAAATAGAGCACAGTCACATTCATAAATGAGCATAATATAAGGTGAGTTGCAGATCTGGGTTTTGGGAAGACCTGAGTCCTAGAATTAGGTTGATATGTCTTCAGATTCTGCCTCAGACACCCACCTAGCTCTGGGACCCTGGGGAAGGCAATTAACCTCTCTTAGGCCCAATTTCTTCATTTGCAAAATGAGACTTCAAAAACCACCTACCTTCACTGGGTTTTAATGATTAGATGAGAAATTGTAAAGCATTTGGGGAACTTTAAAATACTAAAAGTTAGCTGTTGTTCTCAGTATTGTTACCATTCCTGTTAATATTAATAAATGTAGGCTTATGTTTATGCTGACTTTTGTCACTTTTTTAAAAGCAAAATTTAACTATTAAACAGAACAAAGATGAAAATAAACTGCTACCTGCAAAACCAGTTAGAAGTGTTGAGATACATTAATTAATATACATTAAATACTTTTGTGTCAAGCACTTTGCTAAGCTCTGAGGATACAGAGAGAAAAAAGAGAGTCCCTGCTCTCAAGAGCTCCCAATCTAATGGGGGCGATAACATGCAAACAAATATGTATATATATATATAAACGAACTTTATCAGGATAAATAGGAAATAAAAAACAAAGGGAAGCCCCTACAATTAAGAGTGATCAAGAAAGGCTTCCTTTAAAATATGGGATTTTAACTATAACTTAAAGGAATTCAGGGAAGTCGGTAGGTGGAGTTAAGGACAGAGAGCATTCTAGAAACTGGGGATGGCCAGAGAAAATGGCTGGAGGAAAAAGGTGGTACTTATAGTTTGTGGAATGGTCAAGTTCTTATGTTGCATGAGATCTCGGAAGCATGACCAACCCCATCAACTATGGTCCTAGAAGAGTAAAATTCTACACATTTGTGTGTTTTTATGTATATGAATTGTAGGTTTTCCCCTATCATCCTGAAAAGGAAAGAAGCGGGGAGGGTTTGTTTTGGTGAAATAGAAAGAGAACAAGAGGAGCCAGATTCAAATCTCATTTTGATGTTTGTTGTTGTTTGGTTGTTTTAGTCACACGTCTTACTCTTCATGACCCCATTGGTATTTTTTTTTCATTTTTTGCAAAGATATTGGAGCGGTTTGCTATTTCCTCCTCCATCTCATTTTACAGATGAAGAAACTGAGGCAAACATGGTAAAGTGACTTGCCCATGGTCATTCAGCCAGTGAGAGTCTGAGGCCAGATTTGAGCTCAGGAAGGTAAAGTCTTCCTGATTCCAGGCCTGGAGCTCTATCTACTGCACCACCTAGCTGCCCCTGATGTTTAGTACCTGTGTAGCAAGGGGCAAGACACTTAACCTCTCTAAGCCTCAATTTCCTAATCTGTAAAATTAGAGAGTTGAGCTAAATGGCATCTAAGATTTATTTCAACTCTAAATCTATCATCCTGTGATCCATGCTAAAACCAAGCTAATGCATGATAGTGTATGAGGCATCTTGTCTCCGTGGATGAAGTGCCCAACTAGGAGTCAGGGACCATCTTCTGAATCTAACCTTGGATACTGAATAGTTGTGTGAACTTTGAACCCAGATTAGTTTCTTCATTTGTAAAATTGAGATAATACCTCACGTGCTACTTCCCTTACAAAGTTTTGTTAGAAAAGTATTTGGAAATCTAGAAGTACTTTATAAATGGATATGATGATGACAGTAGTTATAGATAGGCTAGAAAGAGATTTATTGTGAGTCAGTAATTATAGCCTTTCACTCATCCAGAGAGACAAAAAGAGTTCTAGGTAACTAGGCTTAAGAAATGCTTATAGACTGTTCCAAAAGTCTTAGTTCAGTTTTCAGCTTGAATAACCTCAGAAATATAAATACTACAAACTTAACAAAAAACTTACTTTAAAAGTTTAATTATTTACATTTCTTTTAATCATTACTTAGTTTTGAGGATTTTCAATAATGAAGTTTAATATCAATTTTAATTATCCAGTGCACTCTGTCATTATTCGTTGTGTGTATGGTTCTAGATGACATTTTCTCATCCCAGTAGATCAGTAAAGGAGGTCCTTTTGCTTAACCACCTCTGTCATCTAATATATCTCTATTAGACATTTTCTTTTAGGGTAATTTCAAAATTCTTGTGTATTCCTCAAAAATTTGTTCTTTGGATGATCATAGGGCTGGGATTACAAATCTTTCTGACCCTGAGCAGCAGCTGAACAGATTTTTTACAAAGTTGGAGAATTAATGAGCATGAAATATAAACATATGCATATGTAGCAAACAGTAGTTATATAGAATTTTAATAAGAATCATCAGTGTGTTTACAATTTAAATAATTAACCTTTCAGTTTTTTTAGTACATTTCTAGTTCTTATATTTCTGAAATTATTAAAACTTAAAATCACACTTAGACTTTTGGAACATGCTCTTGCATATCAGTTCAGGGCCATAGAGGAAGGGGGGGATGGGATGAACTCTAGTTCTTCCAAACAAAGAATCTGTTACCTGAGATTTCAAGTGATAATACAGTTGTTTCTTAGAAGCAGTGGTCACCATGGGTATTTTTGTAAAAAAAAAAAGGTATAAGTTTGAAAACAAAGTGGTTAAAAAAAAAAGTAAATATAAGAAGTACAACAGTGTTTATTTTTCCAGCATTTTTTTCAAGTGTCCTAACACAAAATCAATAGCCCTGAGTTTCAAAAACATTTTTCCTTTTGTTTTGTTACTCCTCCTTTCAGTTGAGTGCTACCTTTTCTTAAATAGGGTGTTGATTTTATTTTTAAATCTAAGAAAATAAACCTGTTTGTATGGAAAGCCCATATTTTCTTTTTAACAATGTTGTCATTGCAAGTGCCTAAGCAGATCATTCTCTCCTTTAGTGAAGATATTTCTTTAGGATTTCCTTTTGTGTTCCTCATTTTTCCATTTCTATTACAAAGGTACTTTTTACTTTTCATTTGTTCATGTTATTCTTTGTTTAGCAAAGTGGGGAAATTATGCTTTTGCAGATTCATTCATGTGTAAATGTGAGTGGAAATTATTAGTATGGACTTATAAGCAAACAATAAGATAATCATTTGGCTCATTTCTTTTTTTTTTACCCCTTTTTACTTATTTGAATATTAAATATGTAATTATTAACACCTTATTGTAGTCTAACATTAATTTGTGACTGTAATTTGATTTTTTTTGACTGTTCCTTTAAGTTTTCCATTTTGATGGTAACCTCAAACCTACAGAAAAACTAAAAAAAAACAAACCAACTAAGAAATCTAAACCTCCCTGCTCACTATTTGCAGTTTTTGTAAAATGGCTAGAATGAGATTCAATTAATGTTTTTTGAGAAATATGCACCAATTTTTTGTTTCTTTTTTTGATATTTTATACCATAAATCTTACCACATAGCTCCTATTATGTACATTTTAAAGCAGTCTTTAAATTTAGATATAAAAGACTTTCATGGGCAGAATGTCTGTTGACTTCTCAGTTAAGGTCATAATGAGTGAAATGAAAATACGGATTCTGTGCCTACTAACAGTTCTAAATCAATTCTTTTTGTAATCTGGAGGTATTGTGTCTTGTTTTTGTTCTCTCTTTTCTTTGCTAAGGATAGATGAGATGATTTTTTTTTATTTTATTTTTATTTTTTTATATTTATATTTTTTTATTTCAACATCAAATATTATTTATTAAGACATAACACCTATAGATTTAACTTATATATGTTTTTAGCTTCATTTCCTCAGGCACTGAAGCTATATCTATATATGCAAACAGTTCAACTATTTTAATCAAATTTACTAATATTACCCTTTTTGAGGACTGATTAGTAATAACTTGAGTAACTGAATCATTCAGGTATAAGGAGTAAAAATCGTGAAGTCAGTTGCACTTCTTGACAATAGTGAGCTTTTTTGAACTGGTGCTTTCATTTCAACATTCATAGAAATCAAATGACCTGAAAAGTATGTGTGTACACATACACATACATACATACATAAAATCTTAGTGGTAATTATAGATTTAGAGAAAGAAATATCCTTAAAAATAATCTTGTAGGGGTGGCTAGGTGGTGCATTGAATAGAGCACCAGCCTTGGAGTCAGGAGGACCCAAGTTCAAATCCTGCCTCAGACACTTAGCACAAAACTAGCCATGTGACCTTGGGCAGATCACTTAATCCCAATTGCCCTACCTTCCCCCCTCCAAAAAGCAAAAATAAAAAAAATAATAATCTAGTCCAAGAAACTGTGTTTCAAGGAATTTAAGTGACCCTTTCATAGGCACACAGATAGCAAATAGCAGAATTAGGTTTTTAAACCAGGTTGTCTGCCTCCAAATCCATTGCTACTCCTACTACATTATGTTAGTTTTTGTGTCTCAAAAAATACTTCAAGTTTATCCTAGGCACCTGTGAAATAACTCTGTATATGGCATCTGAATGACTCAGGAGATCCCAGTTCTAGTCCACAACTGACCAGTTATCCCTTAAAATCTTTAAGCCTCAGTTTCCTCATCTATACACTGGAGATGATAATCATCTACTTCATAGGTACACTGTGATGAGAAAATGAGATAGTATACACTAAATTAGTAATAGATTAGAAAGTACTATATAAATATCACCTTTATGTGATTAGTTTCACCGTAAGTAAATTATATTCACAGATATATGCATATTCATTTAAATATTCCATAATTAGAGCATATTATCAAATGATAGATTTGACTTTCCATTAAAGATATTCTCTGCATAACCCACTATGTCTACATTCTTAATACCCCTCTCAGACATAAAGGACAGAATCTGTTGACCATATTATCTGTTTGTAAACAGATATTAGTCTAAGTATGTTACTTTCCTTTAAAAATTTATTTTAGTTAAAATTTGAAACAATTCATTCATATGCTTTGGTGTGTCACCTGGCTGTGAAATCCTCCTTTGCTACAAGTGACTTAAGATTTGAATAGTTTGCTATCTCTCTGCAACCACTCAGACACATAGCCCTATGACTTAGAAGACACTCTAAGTTCCAGAGAGTTGAAGTGATTTGTCTACAGTAATGCACAGGTGCTCAAGGCTTCATTCCCATTCTGGGGCTTCTGACTCAAAGTCTAGAATTTTATCCACCATAAGAAGCTACTTCCTTTAAAAGTTTACATGGTTATCAGGATATCAGTCTGATTTTTTTTTTTTTGCTCAACCCAATTTATTATTTTGTCAAATTATTTTTTATATGAAATTTAGATTTTCATATTTGTAAGATGCATATACTCACATTCCAGGATTAGATTTCTATAGAAAAAAGACTTGTACTAGAAAAGCCCTGCTACTTGGCATTATTATATGACCCAGTTATGTTTCTTTTCTACTACTTATTCAATTTTTAAATCAAGAATAGTAGTAGTCAGTGCCATTGTGAACTTTTACCCTTTCAGCCAAAAACCAAAATTTATAAAGAGAAAGTCAATAGGTCTAAACATTCCAGACATGTCATTTGTGTTATGTTAATTTGACTTTTATATTATCCTTCTTTGCTTATTCCATACACCTGTGCAACTGCAGAAGCTTGTTAGTGTTTGATTTTGAATGTGGTTCTTGTTTCATCCCTGTGGAAAGTTGGAGCTTAAAGAAGACTGTTTCTTGCTGGCACTTTTTGAACTAACGTTTTTCCATATAGTTTCATTTCACCATGTCATACTTTGGAAATGGCCAATCTTTCAGTGCGCTTGAAAGGGTGAAACTAAGAATTATTCACTCTGTGCAATTTATCAACAGTGTACACTCTAATATACTTTTTATTGCTTAAGTCAACAACATCTGAAAATCTAATTTGCTGTTAAGTGTGTTTCTTGAATGCTTGTTGATTCCCTGGAGGTTTCTTTTTTCTTTTTCATGTCTATCAAGGCCAGTTGATCTCTACGGAGAACTGTTTTCTACTTTTGACTGCCTTATACAACGAATATGCACAACCAGAATTTTGTTTTAGACTTGGAATAATTTTCCATTTAGTTCCAGAAACAGGGTTTATTCAGAGATGTTTTAAAGTCTAGCATTGTCCTCCAAAATCTGTTTTCCATTTTACGGTAGCCCTATTTTCCATGTTAAAGTTTTTCTTAATAAGGAGTTTCTCCTTATTCCGTCCCCCATATACCTTTTAAGCATATGCTACATTGCTTCAGACAGACAATTGTAAACAAAATATAGGAATCCTTTCTGAGGCAACTAGGTGATGTAGTAGATAGAATGATGGAGCTGGAGTCAGGAAGACGCGAGTTCAGATTTGGCCTTGGATATTTACTAGTTATCTGACCATGGACAAGTTGCTTTCCTTATCTGTAAAATGGAGTTAATACTACTTCCCAGCATTGTCCTGAAATTAAAGTGAAATAATATTTATAAAGTACTTTGCAAAACTGAAAACACTATTTAAATGCTAGTTAGTTATTAACATTATAGTGCAGGGTGAGAGATTTTTATCCTTCTGTTTTACTTTCTTCATCAATCAAATGGAAATAACAGGGTACTTTTTGTCATATTTTCTGAAGAAAATTTTGAACGGGTATTTTGTTATTGACTTTGCAAAGCCTTTATCTTAGGGGATATGCTTTATGCCATATCTTCCACAAAGCTCTATTCTGATGCCTTATCATAGACCACAGGTGACCTCAGTTTCTCAACATCCATGCTGGTGGAATATGATATCAGATGTTATCTCTAGACTAAGCACTGATAAATGTAAGTATACAGAGTATGGTTTTACATATATTTATTGCTGTATCAAACAGTGGCTTTCTCTAGTGTGGAATGGGGAGGGAAGAAGGGAGGCAGTTTGGAACTAAAAATGTAACAAAAAATATAGTTTCATTTAAAAAAATAAAATTCTACTGAGTTTGCTTTCTCAGGACCAGCACTGCTACGTACAGAGAGGACCACAACCAGTAGGCTACCCATATGTGATGAGTTTTTGGGCCATGGCAACCCATGAAATAAAGAAAAACTTAAAATAAAAGAAAAACTGTATATTTTCACTTGATTATTTTTACTCTGAATTTGAGGTCTTTGAGCAGTGACCAGCAAAGGGACCTACTACTAGAAGAGCCAAATTATATCAGTCTTGACATTCTTTCTATAAATGAAAGCAGAAGGAGGAAAAAAGTTGTAGCTAAATGGTAAAAAAAAAAAAAGTCGCAGGTGCTCCATGGAGAGGCAAAGAAAGGAACAGGTAGAATTGACTTTATCATACATCCAAAGGCACTAAGAGACCTAATTTCATGGTATATTTGGTCTTGGGTTATAATGGAGATGATAATCATTTGCAAAATGAACACCATAAAGGCTCAGGAGCCAAGATGGTAGAGTAAAAGCAGGAACTTGTCTGAGCTCCTGCTCCAGCCACCTCCAATACCAATAAAATATGACTCTAAAAATATTTTATAGCTACAGAACCCACAAAGTGACAAATCTCATGCTGAAGGCAGCCTGGAAGGCTGACAGGAAGGGTCTTTCATACCATGTTGGGAGCCAAGCACAGTCCTGTGTGAACCACACAGGCCTAGACCTGGGGTGGTCCAACCAGTGGCACAGATTGGCCAGAGCAGACTTCAGGAGAGTGAATCACCAGTAGCCATGGTGGCTTCTGACTTCTCAACCCATAAACGCCAAAGAGAAGGTAAAATGTCAATGGGAAACTCTGTTGGAACCAG
>JAQQSU010010803.1:0-12337 GCA_028627135.1 Pseudochirops cupreus | reverse complement strand
GAAAGGCTCAAAATACCAAGGGGATTCATGAAAAGAAATGCTAGGGAATGTGGTCCAGCCATAACAGATTTTAAACTGTATTGATAAGGCAGCAGTCATCAACAGTACTTGGTACTGACTGAGGAATAGAATAATGGGTAAGTGGAATAGATTAGTTACACAAGACACAGTAGACAATGAGTATAGTAATCTGCTGTTTAGTAAACCCAGAAACTACAGCTACTGGGATAAGAACTCACTATTTCAAAAAAAAAACTGCCAGGAAAACTGGAAAATAGTATGTCAGAAACTGGGCAATATCTTACACCAGATATCAAAACAATGTCCAAATGGATGCCTGATGTAGATAAAGGCTGATATTGTGAGCAATATGGGAGATCAATAAATAGTTTACTTGTCAGATTTATGGAAAAGGGAAGAATTCATGACCAAAAAAGAGATAGAGAACATTACAAAATGCAAAATGAATCATTTTGATTATATTAAAGTGAAAAGTTTTTGCACAAAGCCCATGTAACCAAGATTAGTAGGGAAGTGGGAAATTGGGAAAGAATTTTTAACACCAGTGTCTCTGATAAAGGCCTTATTTCTAAAATGTACAGAGAACTGATTCAAATATGTTAAAATACAAGTCACTCCCCAATTGATAAATAGTCAAAGGATATGAACAGGCAATTTTCAGAGGAAGAAATTAAAAATATCTATAATTGTATGAAAAAATGCTCTAAATGACTGTTGACTAGAGAATGCAAATCAAAATACCTCTGAGGTACCACATCTCATCAGTCAGTTTTGCTAAGACGACAACGCAGGAAAACGATAAATGCTGGAGAAGATGTGGGAAAATATCCATAGCCAGAGAAAGAATTACAAAGTCTGAATTGAAGCAAATTACCTGCTTTCACTTATTTTATTTTTGTTTTGTTCATTCTTCCTTGTTGTTCCTTCCATTGGTTATAATCCTTCTCTATAAATTTGCCAATATTTAAGGTGAAGGTCTTAGTAGAACCTACATCAAATTACATGCCACCTTGGGGGGAGAGGCAGGAAGAAAAGGAGTGGGAGAAAATTTGGAATGCAAATGCTTGTGGAACTGAGTGTTGTAAATTAAAAGTAAATAAATAAATAAATAGAAAGATAGATAAATAGATAGATGAATGAGTGAAAAGAAAGAAACAAAATACCTTAAAAATAGACTAATCCAAATGGCAAAAGAGGTCCAAAAAGTCAATGAGGAGAAGAATGCCTTAAAAAGCAGAATTTACCAATTAGTAAAGGAGGTCCAAAAGTTCGTTGAAGAATATAATTCCTCCAAAGTTAGAATGGGGAAAATAGAAGCTAATGACTTTATAATAAACCAAAAAATTAATAAAATAAAATAAAACCTAAAGAACAAAAATGTAATAAACAATATGATATATTTTATTAGAAAAACCACTGACCTGGCCCCTTTTCTCCCTTTCCTTGTCCCCTTCCCCTTCCCTTTCCCCTTCTCTCTCCCTTCCCCTTTTCCCATCCTTCTTTCCATTTTTTCTCCTTCCTCCCTTCCCCAGCCTAGACAATGCTTTGGTGGAGATGGCTGAGAGACCACGGAGCCTGCCAAGGCAGACATCACACAGTTGTGCCAGGATATGTTCTCCAAAATGGTCACGTACCTGACAGGACAGCTGACAGCCACCAGTAAAGATTATAAACTTCTGGAAAATATGAACAAATTGACTAGCTGGAAGTATCTAGAAATGAAAGATATTGCAGTAAACCTAAGTAGAAACCTAAACGACTTAAACCAGAAATACGCAGCACTTCAGCCTTCTCTGGATCAAAAATGATTTAAAAATTATTGGACTACCTGAAAGTCATGATCAAAAGAAGAGCCTAGACATCATCTTTCAAGAAGTTATCAAGAAAAACTACTCTGATATTCTAGAACCAGAGGTTAAATAGAAATTGTAGGAATCCATTGATCACCTTTTTAAAGACATCCCAAAAGGAAAACTTCTAGGAATATTGTAGCCAAATTGGAGAGTTTCCAGGTCTAGGATAAAATATTGCAAGCAGTTAGAAAGAAACAGTTTGAGTATTGTGGAAATACATTCAGTATAACCAAAGACCTCCCAGTTTCCATGTTAAGGAACTACAGGGCTTGGAATATGATATTACTAAGGTCAGAGGAGCTAAGATTAAAACCAAGAATCACCTACTGAGCAAAACTTGGGGGTGGGGGGGAATGGAAGACTTTTAAGCATTCTTGCTGAAAAGACCAGAGCTGAATAGAAAATTTGACTTTTAAATTCAGCAGTCAAGAGAAGCATGTAAATGTAAACAGGAGAGAGTATTATAAGGTACCTGTTAAAGTTGAACTGTTTACATTCCTGTGTGAAAAGATGGTATTTGTAACTCATGAGACTTTTCTCAGTATTAGGGTAACTGGAGGAAATGGAAAGATAGATAGATAGATAGATAGATAGATAGACAGACAGACAGACAGATAGATAGATAGATAGATGGCACAATGAATATGAAGGACTGATATCTAAAATATAAAATTAAGGGGTGGATAGGTGGCATAGTGAATGGCCCTGGAGTCAGAAGGATCTGAGTTCAAATCCATCCTCAGACACTTAACACAAAAACTAGCCATGTGAGCTTGGGCAAGTCACTTAACCCCAATTGCCCTAACTTCTGCTCAATAAGAAGAAGAAAAAGAAGAGGAAGAAGAAGAAGAAGAAGAAGATCAAATTTAGGGGTGAGAGAAGAATATATTGGGTGATGGAGCAAAGGAGAGATAGAATGGGCTAAACTATCTCAAATAAAAGAGGCTAGAATTAAGTTTCACAAGAGGGGACAACTGAGAGGGAATGAGTGAACCTTAATCTCATTGGATTTGTTTTTAAAAAGGAATAATACTCACACTCAATTGGGTATCTTACCCTAAAGTAGAGTAAGCAGGGGAGGAGATAAGAGCGGGGTGGATTATAGAAACTCCCTTCTATAATGACTAGATTGGGACAGGGGGTAGTCAGAAGCAAACACTTTTGAAAAAGGACAGAGTCAAAGAAGAAAATACAGTAAGTGGGGGGTGGGATAATATGGAAAGAAATATGGGAGAGAATTTGTAACTCAAACTTTTCAAAACAAATGTGAAAAAAAAGTTTTTACATGCTACTGGGAAATAAGACATACAGGCAATGGGGTAGAGAAATCTATCTTGCCCTACAAGAAAATAAGGGGTATGGTGATAAGGATGAGCATGATAGAAGGATTGCAGTCTGGAGGAATCAGCAATCAGAATGCACACCTTTTTGGGGTGGGGAAGGGAAGGGAGAGATGGGGAGAATATTCTGAACTCAAAATCTTGTGGAAGTGAATGTTGAAAAATAAAAATTAATTATATATGTGTGTGTGTCTGTGTGTGTGTGTGTGTGTATATATATATATACACACATATGTAAAGATAGTACATGAGAATGGGATTTGCCTTTCTGTACCACCATTTTAAATGTTTTTCTCTTGGAAAAAGTAAAGTGGTCCCAATATACAGCAAACTTTGAGACTTGGGTACAATTAATTAAGTATACAAATTTAGCATAGTATGATTATGGCTAGGCAACTATTTGTGTGCAAAACATCTAGTATTCTTTTGTAAGGAGTCGTGCCAAAATGAGACAAAAATGAGGTATAACAGTCAAAAATGTTAATTCTCTTCTGGATTTCATTTAAAAAGGATAATGTCCAGAATGAGAGAAGTGGTAGTTCCAAGGTAGTCTTCCCAACTGGCAAAATGTGGAGCACTGTGTTCAGTCGTAGGCCCCATGATTTTGGAAAGGCTTAGATAAGACAAAATCTGTTCAGAAAATTGTTACTAGTACCCTAAATGAACTTAAATAATCTACTTTCGATATACTTTATTCTCACTAACATTTGTACATGATATTTCCCATAGTAATTTAAGCTATTTAAGGGCAGGGACTATTATTATTTTTGTTTTATTTCCCCAGGGTTATGTACAATCCCCATCATAGTGTATTCTTGTATCACTTTTTCCTATAACCAAACTATGTTTTCCCATCTATTCTTCACACTTTGACTAGAATAATCTCGCATATGTACTGATCTAGTGATAAGATTTCTCTGTTTAAAAATCTTCAGTAACTACTAAAGACTAAAGAATAAAGTTCATAATTCTAGGTCTGGCATTCAGAGTCTGCAAATTTGTCATTTAACTTCTCCAATCAGTACTTATTTTTATTTTCCATACTTGTTATGACATAATCTACTATAATACACACCTTCATACTCCTAACTTATTACTATTATTCCCTGTGCTTGAAATGCCTTATTATCTCCCATTTTGTCTATTAGCACCTAGATAATACGGTGGATAGAGCACTGAGCCTGTAAGGAGAACAGCTGAGCTCAAATTCCACTTTAAATATTTCCTAATTCTGATACCTTATGCAAAACATTAACCTTTGTTTACCAGGTTGCTCAACTGTAAATGGGGACAATACCACCTACTTCATAGGGCTATTGTGAGAATCAAATAAAATATACCTGTAAAGCATTTAGCACAGTCCTAGAATAAGCACAAATTCTTATTCCCTTCCCTTTTTCCCTCTACTGAAATTCTACCCACCCTTTAAAGCAGTGGTATCAAACTCAAATAAAAATGAGAACGACTAAATCATGATAAGGAGCACTATAGACTGAAAGTTAACTTAAGAACCACATATTAATATTTTATTATATTTTTATTTATTTGTTAAATATTTCCCAATTATGTATGTTAAGGTAACAAGAGAATGCCATTTTCCAGCGCTAAGGCCCAACAAGCAAGCTGTGCCCTGAGCTTGGTATAACAATAATTCTTTTCTCTCACTGTCCAGGTGATCTCACTCACCAACAAAATCACATAATTTTTGCATTGGTTTGACATGCATCAGGTATTCTCTGAGCTAAAACAAGCATATGTTGTATCAGTGGCCATGGTCGTGAAACTCTTTTATGAATCAAACTTGTCATATTGTTGCTGTTACCTCTCATTGTCAGGGATATAGTTCACTGTGTAGCCGTTGATGTAACTATGGAGACCTCCCCACACTACCTTAGGGTACAAGCGCGCACACACACACACACACACACACACACACACACACACACACACAGGGGGCAGGGCTCAGGCATATATCCTGGTGTGTAAGCCATTTCCCTCACTTTGAAATTAAACTTCTGTTTTATTCCTGTCTCTCCTATCTCTAGCCTGTTCTATTCAGCCCTGGCCACGCTCAGGTTAGATGCTGGTTCTATCCAGTTGACAAATATTAGGCTGGTTTGGGCAGAACTTAATATTGAGCTGCAATTGATTGTGGGGCATCGTGTTTAACATCTCTGCTTTAAAGCATCCTCTGGTTATTACATTGGATTATAATATTTTCCCTCTCATCTAATATTACAAGTTTTATTCCTCTCAAAGTTATGTCACATTATTTTTTTATTGTAGGATATGGGATAGGGACTGGACCTGTGATTTTATTAGTTTAGGAAACCAAAAGATTAGGAAACTCCCTCTACCAATGTCAAATAAATCCCCCACAGTTTATATTCTGAGTTGCATGAGGCATTGATCATTTAAATTACTTGTTCAAGGTCGCACAACTGGATTGTTTCATATTCTGGACTTTGAAGAATATTGTTCTGGCTCCAGGCTAGCTTTATGTTCATTACCCTTTGGTTCCCATCATGTCCTTTAGTCATGGTGCATAGCTGTTCTTGGTGGAGAAATTTTTAATTCCAACAACAAATGAATAACTGTCATGTTGACATCTCAGTTTTGCATGAGGCCAAATGATATTCAGCCAAGGTAGAAAAAAATTACATTTGACGTGTGTGTGTGTGTGTGTGTGTGTGTGTGTGTGTACGTAACATGTATAATCCATATCACATTGTTTGCCTTCTCAAAGTGTGCAGGAGTGAGGAGAAAGGGAAAAAATTTGGAACTCAGTAAATATTTTGTGGGTATGTTATAAACTGATACAGAATGAAGTAAACAGAACCAGGAGAACCCTGTACACAGTAACATGCACCTTGTAAGGATGATTGACTGTGAATTATTTCGCCATTCTCAGCAATACAATTATCCAGAACAATTACAAGGGACTTATGTCGAAAAATGTTCTCCACCCCCAGAGAAAGAACTGATGGAATCTGAACTGAGTTCCAAGGATGCTATTTGTCACTTTCTTTTTTCTTTCTTTCACATGAGTAATATGGAAATATATTTTGCATGAATGCACATGTATAACCTATATAAAATTGCTTATGGTTTCAGGGAGAGAAGAGGAGAAAGCAGAAGAGAAGGAATTTGGAACTCAGAATTTAAAAAAAGTGGGGGGCGTGGCTAGGTGGCACAGTGAATAGTGTACTGGTGCTGGAGTCAGGAGGACCTGAATTCACATCTGGCTTTAGACACTTAACGCAAAACTAGGTGTGTGACCTTGGACAAGTCACTTAACCCCAACTGCCCTACCTTCCCCCTGCCAAAAACAAACAAACAAATAAATAAATAATGTTAAACATTGTTTAATTGGGAAATTAATTGGGAAAAATAAAATGCTAACAAAAGGAACAAAGAACAACTATAAAATAAGAAAATAAAATGGATGTTGACTTATTTATAAATTGCATTTACCTATTAAATGATAAACTCTCTGTGATTAAGGACTTAGTCTTATTAAAACATTACATCTAACAGTGTTATTCAGTTGCTGTTAATGGCGGTGGTGGATAGGGTTGGTTGGGGGACAGGGATGTCCAAGATTCTCCTTTAATCTATTTTTGTGAATTCTCAGGTATAGAAACCACTTCCACAAAGGCACTGGTTCTCATCTGTAACATACATTTTTTTCGAGGGGGAAAGGCAAGATAATTGGGGTTAAGTGACTTTCCCAAGGTCACATAGCTAGTAAGTGTATCAAGTGTCTGAGGCCAAATTTAAACTCAGGTCCTTCTGACTCCATGGGAGGGTCTCTATTCACTGCATCACCTCACATATGTTTTTAAAGGATTATCTGAGGATACTATAATGTTTAGCGATTTGTCAGAGGCAGGACTAGAACCCAAGTCTTCCTGACTGACTGGCCCTCAATCTAGTTTGTCATCATTCCTCTAGTCAAGTATAAAAAAAGTGTCTATGTGTAACTGGATCTGTCCTTGTTGAAATGTAGAAAAGGAGTCAAATACTTGAAAAAGTTTCTTTGGAAATTGTCATCATATCATTGAACAATAGGAAATAATGACAAATGCTCTGGCAATGGATTGCTCCTCTGGAGACCCAATCCTGTCAGTTTCTTTCAGTATCAGGAATTACAAGGTTGGGAGAATTTTTTTTTAAGTTTGAATATTTATCTACATTAAAAGATATCTCAAAAGCCTTTTAAATTGCCTTAGCCATTGATCAATTTGGATTATTGTTTCAGAGTATATACACAGTTTCATGGCCCCATTACTCAGTCATGAAGTGGAGTTCATTTGATTTTTTTTTCTTCTTTTTGGCAACTTTATCACTCTGGTTTGACCTCTAACAATAATAGAGTTAACTGAAGCATCAAGGGAGACATCTGTCAGGCAAAGGAAAATCTAATTTTCCTCTTGAGAATTATTAAGATTCAGAACAATTGAAATAATACAAAAAACCCAGAAAGTTAATAAGTCAAGAGTATAGTCAAGAAATTAAGCTAGGCACATGGCTAGAAGTAAGAAAATAAAGGCATTCCTCACATTGAGAAAATAGAACAAGTAAGACTGTTACAACATAATTGAATAGTAAAAAATGATGAAAATTATGCAGCAAATAAAAATCTCTGGGAATAGTTATTACTCCATTTTTTTCCCTCCCTTTAACTGACAGATTTCTAGAATAAGAAGTCCATGTCTTTTCCTTCTGCTTCCTCTACTAAGCACTCCCTCTTTAAGCCTATGGGATTGATTTCCATACTATCTGATCTACTGAAGCTGTGCTCTCCAAAATCACTATAGCGTCTTTTTTATTGCCAAAGCCACTTTAAAGTATAGGCTCCCTGATATCTCTTAGCATTTAACCCTGCTAAAGCACTTCCTCTTGCTTTGTCATAGCTTGAATTCTGAGACACTGTATATTAGAAGGATTCCTTCTCCCTCTCTGAACACTTTTCACCTTTGTGGTTTCCTCGTGTTCCTTATGCTCCTGGTGTTGACCAACTCTGCTTTCCCAAAATTACCCTCTCAAGTGTATTTTTTCAATCAAAAGAATGAAATGGAAATCCATGGAAAATGTACAAAGCTTTGGAAACTGTTCTCATTTTTGGTTTCATCTAATATTTTAATGTAATATCTCTACACAACCAAGCAGAAAAACATGTGCAGGTATTCATGACATATATACTTTCTGATTAATCATAGTAATAAGTTATATACATGTACACATAGCTAACATCACATTTTATAATTTTATATCAATAAACAAGAAAACCAAACATGACAGCACTCCTTAATTTAAAATGTCTCTAGGCTAATAAAAACATATTATTTGCCAATAGGGAATCTTTCCCCCATTGCTGTAACTAAAACAGTTTTACATTCATTTCTCAACAGAATTCATATTCCCATGCAATGTGCAGTCCATACTAGAATAATAGATAGATAGATAGATAGATAGATAGATAGATAGATAGATAGATGGATTGATTGATAGATTGATGGATATAGATGCAGATATAGATATAGATAGACACACACTATTTTCTATGTATGTGTGTGTGTGTGTGTTTCTATCTATATCTATTTACAAAAATATGCCTAAAACCCAAATATTTGGGTTTGGAGATAATTAGAGAAAAGTTAAAAGATGATAATGATATTTAACTTGTGCTATAAGTAGAAATCTGCCATTTTATGTTTGTAATACTGATAAACTATAGGAATTGCTCTTATAAATTTTTTACTTTGTTGTTGATGAAAATTTTACTCATCCCATAAAGGATCTGCTGGGTGGCACAGTGGCTCAAGCACTGGGCCTGGAAGTCATCTTCACAAGTTCAAATCTGGACTCAACAGTTAACAACTGCACGACCCTGGGCATATCACTCAAGTTTGCCACAGTTCCTCATTTGTAAAAAGAGCTGGAGAAGAATATGACAAACCACTCCAGTATCTTTGCCAAAAAACAAAACCAACCAAACAAACTTCACAAATATGGGGTCACAAAGAGTCGGCTATGACAGAAATGAAATAAACACTACTCTTTTTGAAGAGTGGAAACCGTGAAGATTGACATTTAGTTAATGGATAGTAAGTCAGGTTTAAAACACTTACAAAATCTATTTTTCTTTTATCTTTCCCAATGACAACTCAACCTGAACATGCATCAAAGACACAATGTTAGCCAGGGATTGACATGTATTTGGAATTAATTTGATTACAATTGCTCTTATATATTTTGAGATGTTATTTGGAATTTTTTTTTTACAAAACATATTCCTCTTCTGGAAATACATTATTATTATTATTTTTTATAGCAAGTGAAGGTTACAAAGAGTACTATTATTTATTTTAATACAATTTGTCCATTTTCTTTAGTTTGTTAGGGGCAATTCAACAGACCCAACTCATCATATTATAATTTAGCATGTGTCCTAGTTGAAAAAAAGCATTTTAAAAATTTTCTTTGAGCATAAACAGTTAAAGTTTATTTTCATATTTAAAAGTGGTTTATAGACAAGTGAAAAAAATTTACAGTAAGTGATGATGAGAACAAAGAGATGTAATCGAAATAGGCATACAATGGTTGCTAAGTAAGATGAAGTTTTGTACATTTTAGAATATGATTTTAATTACTTTTCCACAAAATTGAAGTTATTTTGTTAACTTCCAGTTTTAAGTGATTCTCTAATGAGTCCACCAGTTGCTTAACCCCACAAATTGAATCCGATATTGACAAAACATCTATCTTCAAGTTTTCTTAACAAATATAGGAAAAATATAAATTCACAAAATATTTGCATACTTTCAAAGTCTAGCACATACACAAGCTTACTGGTACCTCCAGTGATATTAATTCTCTTAGCTTTGTCTACTTCTGCCATATCTTCAAAAGCATTCAAAAGATCCACAAATTCACATTTTTTAACTTGCAGAGAGCCTATGAAGATTGAAAACAAGAAAAAATAAGCAAACCCAGCAGCAATGCCAAGTAAAATAGGGACCAAATTCTTAATTCATTTTGCTTTTTTGTGTCAGGTGTCTGGAGGATACTGGATACAGATACAAGATTTTCTGTAGGCTCCCAGAACTTGACTTTCTGATTTCAGTTTCAGACTCTCTTTCATGACTGTAGCAACTTGTGAATAAAGATCTTCAAGTGTGTACCGCAGATCTAACAGCTGATTAATACGTTGTGTTTGCTCTTTCAATTCCACCTGATTCTCAGGTTTAACAGCATCCATGTCAGCATTCATCATCCTGGAATGTGAACTTCCTCTTATACATAGTGTCCTTAATAAATATTCTTCCAGGGTTTTTGCAAGGCTCAAGTCAGATATCTGTAAAATGCTTAGCATAATGCCTGGCACAGAGTAGGAACTTAATAAATGTTTGTTTACTTCACTTACCTTAGGGAAAGTCATTTAACCTCTTAATGTCTTAGACAACTCTTAGATTGTTAAGGTAAAGAACAGATTCAAACTGCATTGTGGACAGTTGTTGCCTTTACCAAGAAAATCATAGGTCAGGACAGCATTGTCATGACAGCAATAAGTTATATTCATAAAGTACTTTATGACCTGTCAAATACTTTCAACATATTACTTCATTTAATCTTCACCCAGCACCACTATGTGAGGTAGGACCTGTAATTGTCATTTTACAGGTAAGGAAAATGAGGTCTAGAGAGGTAAAGTGTCCTGGCCAAAAAACAAAAAACAAAAACAAACCAACAACAACAAAAAACAGCAAATGAGATTTTAACTTAGGTGCTCTGACTCCAAATGCAGTTGGGAGATCTTCAGAGACTGTTGGAATTGACTTGAATTCAGTCTGTGCTTGATATGGAAAATATTATAGCCTGGGAAGAGAAGGAGGAGGGAAAAAGTTAGAGGAGGAAAAGGAAGAAAAGAAGGAGCAGGGAGAGGAGGAGGAGGAAGGAGAAGAGGAGGAAAAGGAGAAGGGAAAGGAGACTGAAAGGAGATGGAGGAGTAGGAGGAACATGAGAAAAAGTAGAAAGAATGGGAAGAAGAGGGAGAGGAGGAAGAGGAGGAGGTTGCCACTTCTCTCTTCGGCATGCTTTTGCCAAATCTATTGTCCTGGCCATCTAGGCTCTCCCAAAGGACACTCTCTCTGGAATTTTAAGATGATCTATATTGAACTTTTCCTATTCATTATCAGGTAAAGGGATTCTTGAAAATCTAACATTAGACAACTTTGCAATTTTTTTCTTCAATAATATACTCAATTATAGACAGGCATTGGTTGAAATTAGCTCATGCCAGCTCAAGAGAACTAATTGTTAAATTTTCAGTGGGAACATTTGCACCTCAGAAATCAGTTAATATCAAGCCTTGATCTATTGTTCTGTTGATTTCCTAAACCTATGAACATGACAGAGAAAATGTTAATAATGTAGACTAAATTTAAAAGTGAAACATTAAAACATTTTCTCCTTTGGGCAGGCATTTGTTAAACATTTAGCATCACACCCCTAATTATGCTGTTCAATGCTGATCATTGAAATAGCCCATGCCCTTATCATAATCAGAATTGACAGCAGAGATGGTGGAATCGAATTCTAGCTATAATTGCCTATTTAGTAATATCACAGACATTCAGCTTTGTCTGATTAAATCCTTCCTAACACTATCTCACAATGCAGTTGTGCTTTACATTTACGTCTTTCATTGCTAGAAAGCAGTTGCAAACTTCTCTGTAGCTTCTACCTAGTGGTTCTAATTCTAAACTCCAAAGTAAATAACAGCTTCTTTCTTGGCTTCACAGTTAAGCAATTCCTATAAGGAACAGCCATATAAATAGTAAAAATGAGGAGCTCTTAGGCATCCAGTAGCAGACAGAAACATCTATGAAGCATCCCTAGTAATCTTTTACCTAGGTGCTATGTGTAATAGTAATTAGTTTATCAGGATACTTAGCACTTAGTAGTGCTAAGTGCTAAGTGTGGAAGGTGCAAACTCTGTCCCACTGTTGAGAAGGCATGAACTCCCCTGTTGATGTGGAAGAAGGGGATTGGCTGAGGTGTGTATATAAGCAAGAATTCCAGAGACAGACAGACAGAATTGGAATGTTGCTCTGGGTG
>JAQQSU010010802.1:0-12337 GCA_028627135.1 Pseudochirops cupreus | reverse complement strand
TAGAGAATATAAGAAGGATCTAGGATTATTAGGGAGCAAAGCCTGAAGAAAACAGAACTTCAAGAGGGAAAGGAGAAAGTAGTTGGCAAGTCAAAGCAAGGTAAGTTAGAAAAAGTCGATGGAACAATTCAAGGATCCAACAAATGATTAGGTGGATCGCTGAGTGGGCAAACTGATGAAACAAAGGGAAGGTATGAGTTCAAGGATAAATGGGGGGTGGGGTGAGGTAGACAGGTCTGTAGAGTTGTCGAGACTAAGGAAAGGAAGTTGAATGGGGTGTCAAGTTATTAAGAGACTACAATTGGTTGTAAATATTTTAACCAGATGCTTTGCACTGAGGAACAAGCACACATGAGATTAAAAAAAACAAGACTGAAATATCTCAACCAGTATATGGAGAGTGGGGGAAATTTATACAGTGACTTGCAAGAAGAATGCGATATTTGCTTTTCTGTCATACCCATTAACTAGTATCACTCTTCCAAGTATAAGCTAACTTCTTCTCTGGAGGAGGGTCTCAAAGAATGACTCTCCACAATTCAAGTTAAGTAAAAATGAAACAAGTTAAGTAAAAACAAAACAAACAAAAAAACCCCATTGAAGTACAGCTTGAGGCAGGGGATGGGGGCAGTGAGACAGAGAAGGGGACATGAGGTAGAGAAAAGGAGACAAGAGGTAGAATATCGGAAAGTGAAAATGCATTACACAGAGCATAAAGGAAGTAAATGGACATAAAACAGAACATAAGCAGAACATAAAACAAATATTTAAGGTTCTTCCTGAAGAGGAAGAAGCTAGATACTCTGTGGAAGAAGCTACTTGATGATAAAGAATGATACAACAGAGCCACAAAAGTTATCAGGTGAGAGATGATTTAGTAATGGTTAGAGGAAGAAGAGATTAGTAGTAGCTGGTGATGCTAAGAAATGCTGAGTGAGATTTGAGTCAAGAAGGCAGAATGAGAGGAAGCAGTAGAGTCTACCTCTCCCCTTACAACTTCTTAACAAAGATCCAGAGAATGCACCAGACTGAATTCTGATTAGGAAAGTCAGGAAGTCACATTGAGTCATTTTTTTCCAGCCCAAGGCAGCTTAGGGAGAAGGAGAGAGAGGTCTGCAGACACCTGGCAGGAGTACATGAAAGCTATGGTGAGGAATGCTCCAGCACCCAGGAACTGAGAGAAGGTTGAGACAGGACACTACAATGAGATCCCAGGGGAACCTCGCAAGCTCTGAGTGCAGCAATGGGTGTCATCTGGCAGCTCTGTCACTCACCATCCAGTGCCCTGTCACAGATTCAAGTGGAGAGGAGTGATTTTGAGGATTGGTCCTAGCCATATACTGAGCAAAGAACAAGTTCTGGAAGCAAATGGTAGCTCTGTGGCTCTGATCCTAAGAATTAGTACAGCGTCCTACACCAAAGAGGGGCCAGCAGTTCAATCTCTCTGAACTTGGGAGAACCTTTCAGCAAACCAAGAGTAGCT
The DNA here is from genome assembly GCA_028627135.1 of Pseudochirops cupreus. Lineage (NCBI taxonomy): Eukaryota > Metazoa > Chordata > Mammalia > Diprotodontia > Pseudocheiridae > Pseudochirops > Pseudochirops cupreus. Next base: position 10,854 of record JAQQSU010010802.1, on the reverse strand, counting down.
GAGTCAAGCAGCCAGTCAGTTAAAAATCCTAACTAGACACAAGCTGATACCCCTGTACCTGGGGCAGGAACCTGGAGAATTCAAGCCAAGATAGCACCACTTTGGAAACACTAAAAACTAGTAGGCCCCCAGTTGGAGCTGTGAAAGCAAAAGGAAATAAAAAGACAGAAACTTGGGCCAGATATTCTCACCAGAAGTGAGCAGAATCCAGCACTAACATAAAGTCTAACGTCAAGAAGTAGGCTGGAAAAATGAGCAAACAAAAAAGAATCTAACCAAAAAGAGATAGGGCAATAAGGAAGCGCACGACACAAATTACTTTGATAGAGATGAAGGGGGAAAGAACTCAAGTGGTAGAATCAGCAGAAGCAAAGAGGTTCAGAGGTGAGAAAGAACACTTGTGAAGGGCAAAAAGAGCTTAGTCTACCTGGAGCAAGCTGTTCCAGAATGTTATATATTATGGATGGCCTTAAATATAAGAACAAGGGATATGAATTTAATTCCACCACGAATAAGAAAGCACTCAAGGTTTTAGACCATGCAACATGATGAAAACAGTATTTTAGGAAAATTAAACTGATGATAACATGTAAACATAAGTGGAAACTAGAAGCGAGGAGCCTTGTAGCTATTGTAGCAACTCATCTAAGAAGGATAAAGTCCTAGACCACAGCAGTGGTGGACGGAAAGAAGAAAGAATAGATGAGACTATGGATGAAAAAACTTGATGGAACTTGGTAATGAAGTACATGCAGACAGTAATAAAGGAATTTAAAATACCATGAATTTTTCCAGATGGAAGAGTGGAAAAATATGCCATGGAGAAAAAAGGAAAAGTCAGAAAGTAAATCTGATTGGGTAGGAGGAAGGAGTTCAGTTTGGGACAAAGTTTAATTTGAAAATGTACCTAGAATTGATAAACTTTTATCCTTAAAGTTTTCTTATTTTTCATCACTGTTTGACAATTCACTTTATTTCTACATGTACAGCATTATATTAGTTGCTATAGAACTATAATAATTGTTTTCATTATAAATCTTTTTCTTTCTTACTCCTTCCATCTTCTGCTCTCACTCAACTCTGCTTCCAGGCTACCCTTTCTAACACTGGCTGCACTTTTACTCACTCTCCCCAACTCACAAGTTGAGATGGGGAGACAGAATACAGAAACGGGTAGCCATTTCCACTTCAAGGTTCTCTCTCTACCACTAACAATAAGTAAACTGTTCTCCTCTGTGGTCCACACAGTCCACATCTATCATCTAATCATAATCCCGGTAGCTGCTGTCTAGAGACCTCCAGTACACCCTACTTCTTTCCCCAATAAATTCAGTACCTGGTTCACAATCTTTCTTTCGTCTCCCACTTCAGTGTATGTATAGGAACAAAAACAGCACATGATGGCAGTGATCCTAGACTGAGGCTTTGCAGGGGATAATCAACAATATGATAAGGGGTTCACTATCAATCAGTAAAGTCCTGTCCTCATACTAAGGGACTTAAATATATATAATGACACTTCCTTAAACACCCGAAATTCCCAGTTCCTCCCTACCTCAACCACACACAAAGATCTTACCACCATCCATAAATGCACCATCTCCATGTTCATGTGGTATGAAACTCCCTTATCTGATCACAACCTATTGGCTTTCTACCTTTGCCTCTGCTTTCCCATACCAAACCCTGCTCTCTGCCCACACCATGACCTCTAATCCTTAGTTCCTTCCCAAACCATTACCTCTGCACCAGCCATACTCTCCTCCTTTCCCCATCTCGACCCTTTGTTGAACCAGGTCTTTACATTGTTCTCTTCTCGAGTCCCTTGACCTCTTATCCTATTGTTGATTATCCCCTACTAAGCCTCAGCATAGGATCATTCCCATTATCTGCTGCTTTTGTTCCTACACACACACACTGGAGAACAAAGATGGAGAAAATCATGTAAAAGTCCTGACTTGGGCCACTACATATTTATGTTATACAACCTTAACCAGGCTCTCGCTGCTGCTAGCTGATCCTTTTAGACCTCCCTTATTAACCCTCCACCCCACTTATATCATGGTGATTATTCTCAATCTTTTCATCCCTCTTCAAACTTCCCATAGCTCCCCACGTCCCCTCCTCCTTCTAAGCCCAGAACCTTGCCTCATATTTTACTGAAAAAACTGAGACCATTTGCTGAGTTCCTCTTTCTTCCCTCTTCCCTGTTTCACATCATCCAGATGTCTTCTGTCACTATCTTTCATTTACTCCTGTCTCACATGATGCAGTGGCCCTCCTCCTTGCCAAGGCTAATCCCTCTACATTCACAAGTGATTCCATTCCACTCCATCTCCTCCAAAAGATTGTCCTCTCTAGCATCTCCACTCTCTTACTTATCTTCAATTTCTTCTTATCCATCGGCCATTTCCCTACTACCCACAAACATACTCATATCTACTCTATCCTCAAAAAATCCTCACTTGAACCTTTCATCCCCATCATCTGCTCTTCCTCTTACCTTCTGTAGCTAAGCTCCGGGAGGAGTCCATCTACAATCAATGCCTCCACTTCTTTTCTTCTCCTCTCTCAAAGTTATTAATGATCTCTTAGTTACCAAACCCAATGACCTTTTCTCAATCTTCATTCTTCTTGACCTCCCTGCTGATCATGCTCTTTTTGATACTCTCTTCTCTCCAGATTTTTGAGGCACTTCTCTTTGCTAATTTTCACATTCTACAGAAAGTCTTTCCCAACTCCTCTTAATCGAGTGCCCTTCCTCTTTTAATTATTTCTATTTATCCTGCATATAGTTTGCTCATCAGACTGTGAGTTCCTTGAGGGCAAAGAATGTTTTTGTCTTTCTTTGTATCCCTCTCAATTAGTATAATTCTTGGTACACAGTAAATGCTTAATAAATGTTTATTGACCAACGGATATTAAAATCTATACCAAATTTATAAAAAGCCAGAGAGCTACTTCAGTAATTACTTACCCTATTGTTGACTCCATCTCCGATAGTGTTATTTGCAAATGGGAAATAGTTTTTTCCTATAGAAATGATAAAAATATACTATAAAATTCTAAATAATTCATATAAAATAATCATTTAGCATAATGTATATGATTTGACCCCTTTGTACAGATGAAAATCTCATAAAATTATCTTATAAAACATCTCTCTTAAGTTCATTTCCCTCCCCTACAGGAAGCACAGCCATCCGTGTAAAACAAGATGTGAGACAATAAGAATATTCTTATTGAGCAACAGAATCTGTAGAGTGCCTCCAAGGTTGCTATAATAAATACTGATCTACAGAAGTATGGCCCAAAATGGAAAAATTATTTTTAAGATATAAGATATATATATAAAATATAAATATATATATAAATAAAAATATATAGATATAGATATAAAATGATATCAGCAAATTCTATGTGATCAAATAAAAAAATAAGATATACAATGGTGGGCGAAAGGATATTATTTTAAAAATTAATCATACATTCAAAAACTGTATGTACGGTATCTTTACTTCATGTAACATTATGTATGCTTATCTTAATTGCAGCATGGTAACTCAGTATTTGTAAAGTCATAATTTACACACACATTATATGAAGATAAATATTACCTGATCTGGAATATTATAATCTACTCCTAGGAGCTAAGACTCACGTGAAGAAATTAGACAACACATACCTTATTTACAAGGTTATCTTCTGAATTAGCGATTTTTTCTGTCTTTTCATCTACTACTTCCTGAAGGTAGTCCTTTTCCTTATCAATAACGCAAACGGTATTTTTAAGTGCAACTAGCTCCTCATCTTGTGAAGTGATCTTACAGGTTAGCCTATCTATAAATGAAAAAGAATGCTTGTTAGGCTAAGTAAATGGTAAAGAAAAACAAAGTATAGAAATACTTACTTATTTTTTCCTCCAGGGATGCAATCTGCAATTGAGCTGCTTGAAGTTCTTCACTTTTAACTGAATATTGGTGCTGACAATCCTCAACAGCTCTCTGCAGCTGTTCATTTATTATCCTAAAGTATATAAATATAAAATGTTCTTGATCTTTAAGTTTTCAAATTTCAGACAGTAATACTTTTAAAACCAAAAAACTTTTCTTTAGATTTTAAAATATTTTCCTATTCTAAAAGTCTTCTAGTTTATATCTTTTATTCTGACCACTAGTTCCTCTTTAAAAAGCAATTTATTCTTTCCTGATACTGGTTCAATGGATCCAAGTTTGCTTCCATGCGAGTGCTGATTCTAATGATTCAAATTGAAACTTATCCATGTCTGTCCATTTAGTGCAAATTCTGTCTATTCAAGATATAAGTATGACATCTATGCATTGACCATCTAACTTGGCATCATTGATTGGACCATAGATAGTTTTCATCCTCTTGACATTTTCTGGGTGAAACGTTAAGACAAACTCTTTGGCATGGCTATGGAGCTTATTCAGGAGCTGCTGCAAATATATAGGTGTTGATATGTCAAGCATGGTAGAATCTATTGCTCAGAGGAGAGATATTCCACAAAGAAAAACTGGATAACTTTTTCTTTTATAGAGAATCTTTCTTTTTTTCATGTTGGTTGTCCTTCCTTTCAGTTTTATCTTTTAAATGCCTTCAAGTTGATTTTGCTTGGTTGGGTTTCTCCCTAACTCATGTTTAAACTTGTTTTTCCCTGAAACATGCTATTTTATGTATTGTTATTTCATTGTCCCTGTTTGTAAGATTTTAGAAGCAAGTTTATATTCCAAATCATAGGTTCCCAAAATGGGCAATACTGCTCCCTTGGGAGTGCTGGACCAATCCAGGGGGTTGGTAGTAGCCTAGGGTGATGCAAATTAAAAAAAAAGAAACACTAAAGAGTTAAACGAAAGTAGATTTCCAGGGGGTGCTGAGTAATTTTTTTTAAAGGGGGCAGTAGTCCATATTTGGGAACCTCTAAATCATTGTCGTCCTTGAATACCTGCAAGGAAGTCAAGAGCTCACTGTACCAAGGTAGTTTCTAGACTCTTTAGTTCTACTTGTGAAGGCAAATAATCTATACATCAACCAGTCAAACTTCTTTACAAAATGGTTACATGGTGTTATCATCTGTTCTTCTACTTGTTTTTCCAATTTTCAGGGTCAAAAGTATGTTTAAATCAGTGAGGTTGGGGGTTGTTTTGATTACATATCTTTCTTATTTTTAATCTTTTATATAATTTTTATGAATTTTAATCTTATATTTTGAACCTTCTTTTTATTATTATGAACTTGAATAAGAGACATCAATCACTTCCATTTGCAAGGAAAAGAAAGAGGATTATACATAAAATTGTGAATTTCTATCATACAATCTGTTTTTATGTATGTAACAAATGCAATACAGTAGTTCTAAAAATGTCCTGATTGCCTGTGTCTCTCTCTTCACTTCCTTTGCTCTCTTCTGTGCCTTTGAAAAAGTATTTCATTGATGCCTTTTTTTACATCACTATTTTTTACCCCACTCTTTCCTCTGACCAAATAAAAGCTCTCTTATAACAAATAAGCATAGTAAAGCAAAACAAATCCCTACATTGGCCTCTGAATATGTATGTCTCGTTCTGCACTTGCAGACCATCGCTTCTTCAGTAAGAAGTGGGAAGCATAATGGACCATCTAGAGCCATGGTTGGTCTACGCATCAAAATTCTTAAGTCTTTCCAAAGTTGTTTTCTTTTACAACACTATAGTTATGGCATAAATTGTTCTGCTAGTTCTGCTCATATGATTCTCCATAAATTCATATATTACTGTTCAGGTTTCTCTGAAACCATTCCTCTAGTCATTTCTTATGATAGTCCATTATAATATTCATATGCCATAATTTGTTCAGGCATTCCCCAAGAAACAGTGGGCATCTACTTTGCTTCCAGTTCTTTGTTATAACAAAAAGTACTACTCGAAAGGGGCAGCTAGATGATACACTGGGCTAGGAATAAGGAAGACTCTTTAGTTCAAATCTGGCCTCAGACACTTACTGGCTGTGTGACTCTGGGCAAGTCACTTAATCCTATTTGTCTCAGTTTTCTCATCTGGAAAATGAGCTGGAGAAGGAATTGACAAACCACTCCAACATCTCTGCCCAGAAAATCCCAAATGGGGTCAAGAAGATTCGGATATTATTGAAAAACAACTAACTGAACTACTCTAAATATTTTTGTATATATGGGTCTTTTATATATAATTAGTAGTGATATCATTGAGTCAAAAGGTATACATGGTTTAGTGACATTTAAGTTAAGTTCAAACTCTTTTTCAGAACAGCTAGACCAACTCACGGCTCAACCAATAGTGACTCATTGTGCCTGTTCTCCCAAAGTCATTTCACAATTGTTATTTTTGCCAATTTGACAGGCATAAGGTGGAGTTGTTTTCATTTGCATTTCTCTTGTTATTAGTGAAATGGAGGATTTTTTATAAGGTTGTTGATTGCTTGGATATATTTCCATCATATTCCCTTCATGTTCATATCCTTCGATCATTAATATATTGGGAAATGGCTTTGTGGTTCCTTCCACCTCACTTTTCCTGATTCTGTGAATAACCTGTGTGCTACAAGCAAATCACTCCATTTGACAAATGTCACTCCCTCGGAGCCAGTACTGAAGCATCCCCACTACTTTTGTGCTATTACTGCACCAATCTTCCAAAAGATCACTTCTTCAAGAACAAGAACAGTACCCAAGCCTCATGGGAGTGTCACTGCCTCCTAAGCAAAGCTCAAATTACTTGGTCTTCTATTCAAAGACCTCCACAATCTGACTTTACTCTTTCTTGCATTATTTCATACTATCCTTGTGTGCACGAGTCTCTTTGAATTAAAAATTAACCCCATATTAAAGTTTCCTACGAATCTGATTTTTCTTATCACTAGACTGTAAGCTCTTAGAGGGCAAGGTAAGTGTAATTCAATTCTTTTGTATCTCCCATAGCTCTTTACTCAGGATTATTTCACTGACCAGAGACAAGCAGCAGCACTTATTCTGAAGGGTTTAACTTACTGATGCTGCTTCAGAGTCAGGCTCTATGCATGACACAACAAAAGGGAAGCAGAACAGGAGACAGAGAAAATAAGGTTTTCATATTTCCAAAGTTCATTCAGAAATAAACATAAATGGGAGATAAAAAGTAAAAGAAAAACTTTTTTTGGAAAAAAAGAAGGAAGGCATATATTGCTAGTTCTCACTTGTGTAAGTTGGAAAGAAAAGAGAAATAAATTCATACAGGTATTATTCAGTTAAACAGTTTTTAGTAATTCTGCACCATGGGGCATGAAATAGTTCTAAGTGCTTTCTAAGGTGATCAATTTTAACTTCAGCATATTAATTATTTCAAATAAACTTACCTCAGTGAATTCAAGGCTGTTTTCTGTTGTGATGAGTCATCAGCAACATGTATAAGTTTATGATACTGAAGTTTCAATTTATTCTCTAGTGACTCTATCGTCTCTTTCATCATTGATACTTTAGACTTCAAATCACATCTTTCAGTTTCAAGCTGTAATTAATGGATAAAAATGGAATGGCATATACTTAGAGAAGGAGTTTAGTTTTTCCTCTTTACTCTTTAAAGATTTTTCTTAAAGAAAATTGTCAAAAGAAAGAAAAAACTTTATTTACTAAAAAGTTTCTTTTGAAAGAAGTTTAAATCACCTCATAATTAATGTTTTCTAGATCTTCCATATTTTTTTCCATTTCTGATTTTCCTATAATAGCCAATTCCTGTAGATTCTGAAAGACAATTTTACAGGAAATATTAGTGTAAGTCACAAGACAAAACAATATTTACTAAGTACCTACTATGACTAAGACACTATGCAAGGTCCTAAATGATAGGGGTTAGAAATTTTAGATGGCTTAATGAATGAATCTCTTTCAAAGAGTTTATAGTCTCATAGTTTGCAATACAACACTTTGATTTTTAAAAAGGAAAAAGTCTTATGTGTTAGACACAAAGTACTTGAACTAATGATATGAAAAGATGGCTTCATAATAACATAGTTATACTTCTTTGTTTTTATGCTTCACTGGAGTAAACTTCAAGAAAACAGAGTTACCCTCCATGATACAAGATAAGGCTTCCACAAAGATCAGACAGTAAATATTCAGCAGAGATCTACCAAGGCAATGTAAGAACACTGTATCTAGTTTAGTCTTAATCCTACCTGCTTAATAGGCAGAGAAGGCTTGGAGGTATGCATGAATATCCTCCTTTCCTCTGTGGTGTTAAAGTCATGAGTTCTCAAAGGCTATGCTAGAAGACTACAAGCTCTAAAAATTTCTACCATGCTAGAAAGGTTATAAGCATTAGTGAAAGAATCCGATATATGAGAATTAACCTAGCCACGTACAAAGAGCATTTCACCCGTAGTTTGATCACTAGGTGATTCGTTTGTTAGTTATAACAACTCAAGAAACTAAGGACAAAATAGTACTGAATATTTCATGACCTCTTTCTGCTTTCACAATGATAACAATGGGAACAGAAGGAAAAAGAATCACAAAACTTTTAGACATCCATAAATAATAACAATTGTGGGTAATCTAAATGTAAGATCTTTTTCTAATGACCAATTGACACACTATTCACTGAACCAAGTCAATATTAGTATTTTTCACAATTAAAGGAGAAGACAAAAAAAAAAGTTGCAGCTAAATGGAAAGATGGTCGGGGAGGCTAGGTGGCGCAGTAAATAGAGCAATGGCCCTGGAGTCAGGAGAACCTGAGTTCAAATCCAGCCTCAGACACTTAACACTTACTAGCCATGTGACTTTGGGCAAGTATTAACCCCAACTGCCCTCCAAAAAGCTAAATAAGTAAATAAATAAATGGAAAGATGGTCCATATGTTCTTCATGAGGCAAACAAAGGAGTTCATGGACTTCTTATATCATATATGCAAGAGAAAAAGAAACATTATTTCCTAAGACACAGTCATTATTATTACAAAAAGGGGAACAAAAAGACATTACTAACCAGCAAACCATAAGCCTATTTCTCAATTTCATGAATCTTTACGATAATAGTTTAAACACATTTTGAAGGTATCTCTGAGAAAAACATGAGAAAGATGCTGACTTTTGTGCAAACAACTTTCTACAGCAGGAAACACAAATAACTGAAAGTACAGAGAATATAAAACGCTCCTGTTTTTATTGCTAATTACAAAAAACAAACCAAAAAAAAGGCATTTCTGCTACTTGACTAGGAGGCTCTCTTCCAGTAAATAACTACCATAAATATTATAATCCTATCCTTGATAGATGCAACCAGAAATAACTGTTCAACAATTCTGATTTATCAGTGATAAACAAGTTTACACTCATCAAGTGCTTGTCACTGTCTCTAAAGATGTACTTACATACAAATGAAAGAGTGATTCTCTATAAATGATGAGATTCTTTAGAGCAGTGGTTCTCAACCTTGCTAATGCCGCGACCCTTTAATAGAGTTTTCTCATGTTGTGGTGACACCCAACCATAAAATTATTTTTGTTGCTACTTCATAACTGTAATTTTGCTACTGTTATGAATCTATGTGATATGCAGGATGTATTTTCATTGTTACAAATTGAATATAACCCACAGGTTGAGAACCGCTGCTTTAGAGTAGACAATCATAATTGATAATAACATTATGTAGATTGTATCCAGGCCTAGAATATTATAGGCCCTTCTCAATGAAATCCATAATCACTCAAAAGAGATTGGCATAACAATAGTGAGGAAAAAACAAAATAAGTGAAAAATATCTGTTGTCAAGATTTTAATACCCAAATGGATGCAGGAACCAAAGGAAAATATGCAAGGTTATAGTATAGGAAATTTGTTAGATTTAACTTTAGTATTAGATAAAGGTAAAACATTAGAACAAAAGAGTCTATGACAACTCAAAATTTCCAACAATACAGTTTTATTTCATTGTGGTCAGTAAAATATGTGTTTTATATTTCTGCACCATTTATAAGGTTTTTTAGTAAATGAGCCATAGTTGAGAAATAGGTATGTTCCCTTATATTTCTTTTAAGTAAAGATGAGAGTTCTTTCACATCTAACTGCTAAAATTTTCTTCAGATTCTTGATTTTTCTAATTTATCTTCCTATTAGATTTGTTTAGGTTGGAAAGAGACACCTTGAGGTCTCCAAGTATTACTATTTTTTCTATTTCTCTCCCTAATTCAATTAAGTTTTTTTCAAGTAATTAGATATTATGCCATTTGATGCATATTTATTAAGTACTGATATTATCTCAATAGCTATGGTACCTTTAAGTAGATTATCTTTCTCTCTTTCAAATCTTGCCTATTTTTATACTTGCTTGTCTAAGATTATGATGATTACCCTTGCTTTTAAAAAGCTACCTTGAACATAGTAAATTCTACTCCAATTCCACATTGTAATCGTGTGAATGTTTATGTCTTATGTATGTTACTCTAAAATATACTGTTAGGGGGGTGGAGCCAAGATGGCAGCATAGGAGCAGCAACATATCGCAGGTCTCACATAGCCACCCCAAAAATACCCATAAAATATGACTCTAAACTAATCCTAGAACTCCAAAACGCACACAAATATACTTTCCACTAAAATCAGCTCGGCTATGAGGAACCATATCAGCACTGCGAACCGAAACCAGCCTGGCCTGTTGTGCCCCGGGGGCGCCTGGACAAGAGGAACCGAGGCCCGGCAGGAGCTTCGGGTGAGCAGATTGGCGGAAGCTGCGGCAGTGTCCAGAACTAGGTCAGTGGGAATTGCGAAATCAGGAGAGAAAAGTGGTCCAGCCAAAACACCTCCAGGGCTGAGAAGCAGAAAAACGGAGGTCCGTGGCTTCAG
>JAQQSU010010801.1:0-12337 GCA_028627135.1 Pseudochirops cupreus | reverse complement strand
TCTGGTATTTAAATGAATGCACTATCTATATTTCTTATGTAGAGAGCCTGTTCCATTTTGTGATTAATAACTATATCAGCATATTTATAGTTACTGTAGGCATTGTGAATACTGCATTGCTGATACACATGATAATGATAACAGAATTGTGAAAGGTAAAGTTAATGATAAAGTGCAGAGTACTGTACAGCAAAGTGAACACAGGTGTGCGTGTTGCCCCGTGCCCACCAACCACCCCCAGCCATTATCACTGCACTTGGCCACACAACTTCTTTTGTGAAGCTATCAAAAGATGTTTTGGCCATGGCTCTCTTTCTTCCCTCGTATATCTGATAATAGCAAACAATATTATCTTTCAGAAGTCTTTACCTAAAGTTGAATTTGTGTAATGAGAATTTACAAAGCAAGAATTGTCTCTAGTGTTGCTTTAAGGTTTCACAAAACATTTTCTAAAGTTATTTTATTTGAGTCTCAGAACAACCTGTGAAGTAGGTACTATTATTATCTTCCACTTTAGAGATGAGGAAACTAAGTCTGAGAAAGATTAAGTGACTTACCCAGGGTCACACAGCTAGTAAAATTTAAAATTCTTGTTGACTACCAGTTGACTAAACTCAAGTCTTTCTTACTCTAAGCCCAGCACTCTACTGTATGACCCAAATATCCATGTAGATGGAAAACCACAACAAAACCTTTTACTGTGACATGTCACAAAAAGTTAAGAAATTTATCCAAGAAATGGAGATAAACATGTTTCCATGGCCTTGAAACACAATGAAAACATATGGGCTACAATCAATGCCAGATCTGAAAAAAAATGGATTGTTCATAAAAGATATACATATTATGTATAGTTTATATATAATATAAAAGTATAGTTTCATGATGAAGAATTCAAGAATATATGTAACAAAATCTTACGAACTCAATGGCAAATTGAGGAAAACAAATTATCATAATAAAAGGATGGCATGTGGCATATTAATTTTTTTAGAGACATAGAAAGTTATAAGCACACACTTTACAAAATGTATAAATAAATGAATCAATTTAACTCTGCCCCAAGTAACTTGCATACTACTATCACACACACACATGCACACACACACACACACACACACACACACACACACACAAACATACACACACATACAAATGACTCAGAAAATAATTTCTGGAAAAAAAAGAATTTCAGGGCAAAATACAATTGTAATACACACTAATTTAATGCAGACTATGAACATGAGCATAAAATATAGTTTAAAAGCATAATAGAATCACTGAGACAGGATTACTCAGCAAAGATTTCTTGGAAGAAGTTCCTCTTAAGGTGGGTATGGTCTCCAAGGAAATGCAGAGTACTAGGAAGGAGGAAGAAGAGAAGCATTGTGGTCAAAAGACAAAGACTTAATTAAGGGAGATGGGGAAAGCAGGGATAAGGAGACTGGAACTGGGATGTCTTGCCAACATTCAACCAACCACCATGACTTTCAGGGACTCATTCTAGCCTTGTTAATATGGTTCGCTAATATGCACTATCTAGGTATCTAGGGTAGACTAGCGCCCTCTACAGTCTTGTGCCTTCATGGACAGCAAGAAACAAAAAAAAAGTCACATTTACCACGAACTGTGGAAGTTATTGACTCTTCCTCTCCTAGGCTCTTTCTGTTGTTGTTGTTCATTCATTTCAGTCATAGCTGACTCTTCATGACCCCATTTGGAGTTTTCTTGGCAAAGATATTGGAGGGGTTTGCCATTTCCTTTTCCAACTCATTTTACAGATGAAGAAACTGAGGCAAACGGGGTTAAGTGACTTATTTGGGGCATCACATAGCTCTTATCTGAGGCCAGATTTGGACTCAGGTCTTCCTGATTCTGGGCCTGGCGCTCTGTTCACAGCACCGTCCAGCTTCCCAGTCTCTTTTTGGTTGGACCCTTTTGGGGAATGGTGCAAGCACAGTGCTGCTATAAAACAGCACCCATGACCAAAGGAAAGAAAAGAGAATTCCCAGAAACACATAAGCTTAGCATGTTTAAACACAGAGGTTATGCCTTACATTGGCCTTACCCACCCTGCATCCGGGGGGGAACTAGGGTCTTTCTTTATCTCAGAAAATAACTCTTTAGCACCCCCTTTTAATGGGTAGCTAGTTGGTGTAGTGGATAGAATATTATGCCTAGAGTCTGGAAGACTTCTCTGCCTCACCTCCATTTGAATTATCTCAGGAAGATTCTGAAGATCACCTGGCAAGATAAGGTACTGGACACTGAGGTCCTTTCTGGAGCTAAGCTGCCAAGCATTCAGACTCTATTGCAAAGAGCCTAGCTCCAGTAGGCTGGCCATGTTGTTTGAATGCCAAATGTACATTTCCCTAAAAGACTATTTTTTATAAAGAGAACTCACAAAAGGCAAGAACTCACGTGGAGGTCAGAAGAAGTGAGATAAGGACGTTCTCAAAGTCTTTCTGAAGAACTTTGAAACTGACTGCATGACATGAGAGAGAGACGCTGCGAAGAAATGACCAGTGTGGTGAGCAAAGCGGAATCGCAATAGCTCAAAAGAATCATGAGATGTGTAAATTTAGAGACATCTCCACTCCAGATGTTCATCTGGACTATTTGTGCCCAACCTGTGGCAGAGCAACACACTGTACCTTGATCCCAATATAGTGGTGTCATTTTGGTCATCTTTGGAAACAAAGGACATCGACCAACCAACCGGGAGTAATATCTTTGTCATGTAAGCTTGGCTGGCTTAGTTTTTCACCCCTTTAAAGGAAAGGCAGCTGTCCCTAAGACCTGACTGGTCTTTAAAATCAAGGAAGCTGTACCTGAGACTTGATTGGTCAAGGGAGGGAGGGGCTAAGGCCTTTGATGCAACTTCATAAAAAGACTAGTACAAAGAGAGTCAGTGCCCCTCAGAATTGATGGATGTCTCAAGGGAACATACCTTTCTAACTAGATTCATCTTAGTATCTAGTATTCAATATGGACTGGAAGAGACCTGCATCTACCTTAAATGGCACGATCTCCTTGATTGTCCTCTCCACACCGTGGTTCACTGTTAGATCAGGGATTCTTAACCTGGGTCCACAAACTTTTTTTTAAATTTTGCTAAATGTATTTTAATATAACTGACTGTCTTTGAAATTTGGTGTTTTTCTTCTATACATTTAAAAATAATTTTTTCTGAGAAAAAGGTTCATAAACCACATTGCCAAAAGGATCCATGACACAAAAAGGCTAATGACCTCTGTGTTAGATGGTCTACAACAGAAGTCTCAAACATAATACTTCCTGCAACATTGTGTGGACAGAACCAGACTGAAATGTAATTGGTAAATATTTAATAAAATAAAAATATAAGAAGGGTCGTTCTCCTTTGGGGAGATGGCTGTGGGGACTTGAGTGGAAGCTGAGGGGCAGTGGTCTGAAGGGAGACTGCTACTCTCAAGCTCAGCATCCAGGGCTGTCTCTGCTGAGATCTTTGTCTGAGATCATGAATACAATCCCTACTTTTCTACATAATAAATTCTACTCCTGACCTTTATTTTGTTTGTATCTCTCATTTTTACAGCATTTCCTGAAAGCAACACATTGTTGAATTCAAATTTTTAATATATCAATTTCCCATTTTATGGGTAAATTCATCCCATTCACATTCTAACCTATAATTACTTGTTATATATTTTCCTCTTTCCTGTTTTCCTCACTACCCTTCTCACGCTATTCCTATCCCTCCTCTTTCTTCTACTTTACTTCTACCCACCACCTTGCCCTCTTATTCTTTAACCTACCCTCCCCAAGAATCTCTCCTTTCACCATATCCTCTTACCCTTTTATTTCTTTTTGAATTTAGAAGACTTTTATACCTTTCTAGATATGTATGTATTGTTCCCTCTTTAACCCATTCCTGATGAAAGTAGGTTTCCAGAACTACCAACCCTCCTCTCCTATCTAACTCCTCTGTATCAGTTCTTCCTCTCTCACCTCATTTGTATGAGATAATTATTCTTTTTACCTTTTCCTATCCCATTTTGTATTTTAGGATCACATCATACTCAGCTCTACCCCACTCCCCCTTTCGAACTACCTATTTACTAATAACAGTCTTAGACGTATAGTTATATTTCAAGATATAGAAAGTAAACAATTTGTCCTTATTGAGTCCCTTGTAACTAGTCTTTGTGTTTACCTCATATTTCTCTTAGATTTTGTATGTCAAATTTCCTATTAAATTCTGGTCTTTCTGCAACAAAATCCTGAAAGTCTGCCAAATCATTGAATGTTCATTTTTTTTCATTCAGAATTACATTTAACTTTTCTAGGTATGATATTTTCAGCCTCAATCCCAGTTCTTTGGCTCTCTGATATCTACTGTTTCAAGACCTAAGGTCTTTTAATGTAGTCACTGCTAGGTCCTGTGTAATTCTAATTGAGGCTCTGCCACATTTGAATTGTTTTTTTCTTGATCCTCATAATATTTTCTCCTTAACCTGGGGGTTTAAGAATTTGCTATGATATTCCTGGGGGCTTTCCTCCTAGGATCTCTTTCAGGTGTTGATTGATAGATTTTTTTTTCCCTATTTCTACTTTCCTTTCTTGTTCTAAAACTTCAGGACAATTTTCTTTAATTATTTCTTGTATTATTGTATCAAGATTCCTTTTTAAATTGTAACTTTCAGGTAGTCCAAATATTCTTATGTTTACTCTTCTTGATCCGTTCTCTGTATCAGTTGTTTTCTTATGTTTCACATTCTCTTCTACTTTTTCATTCTTTAGGTTTTGTTTTATTATTTCTTGTCTCATAATTTCTCCAGCTTCCCCTGGCCCAATTCTAATTTTCAAGAAGTAGTTTTCTCCCTCAAGATTCTAGATCTCCTCTTCCAGTTGGTTGATTTTCTTTTCATAATCTTCTTATTTTTCCTGGATTATTCTTATCCTCCCCCCCCCCCCCCATCTCTCTTATTTGATTCTTTTTTGAAGTTCTTTTTTGAATTCTTTTACGAACTGTTCTTGGGCAGGTGACCATTTGATGTTACTCTTTGGGACAAGAGAGGCTTTTTTTTTTTTGCTTCAGTATCCAACAGCAACATCTTTAATAGAAAGATGCAAGAATCCTGAGCTGATAAGACTTTATCAGAAAAGTCAAGAAGAAAGATAGGTTTACCATTACAGTACTCTGCACCTCCCCATATTGTACCTCTTTTGGGGAAGGACACCACAGAAGACAGACATATCTGCCTCGAACATTCTAAGGAGCTGGGGGACATTAACTGCTGCTCATGCCTTGACCTTAATGCTACGCCATCACCCCACAGCTGGTTTAGTTCCCCAAGTACTGCCTCCCTTTCAAGATATATCAACAAGAGTTCAATCCTCATGTGTCAAAAGGATCTTTTAAAAAAAAATTTACAGGGGCAGCTAGGTGACGCAGTGAGTAGAGCACCGGTCCTGGAGTCAGGAGGATCTGGGTTCAAATCCAGCCTCAGACACTTGACACATACTAGCTGTGTGGCATTAGGCAAATCACTTAACCCCAATTGCCTTGCCTTCCTCCATCCAAAAACCAAAAAAAAAGTAAAATAAATTAAAAAATAAAAATTTACTTAGCTTGTTTATTTTTCCCTGATTTTTTTTCTTATTCAGGACACTAAGGGAAGCCATTACATTAATATCAAAAACTCTTGATAAGGTCTGATTAAACAAATTACAGGTTTTATTGAATGACATTTTAAATTCAGCAGAACATTTGGTTGTCTAAATTCATGCGCAATACTTTTCCATATGGAAACCTAAAGTAAATAAAGGGTTTGTCCAAGCTGCATGACCTTGGGCAAATTACTTCCCCTCTCTGGGTCTCAACAGGTGGACAGAGATTAACTGACTTGCTCAGGTCTTCCCGACTCCAGACTCAGCATTCTACCAGTGTGAAAAGTGCTTGTAATTGTGTTTATATAGCTCCTGGGTTTGTCTTGGCAGGAGATGACTCCCAAGTATGTCACATTGTTTACAGTTATTTTAAATGGATTTCAAATTTCTGTATTAATATTCATTAGGGAAATTGGTCTACAGTTTTCTTTCTCTGTTTTTGCTCTTTCTGGTTTAGATATGAACTCTATATTTATGTCATAATTATTTAGGTTTTTTATTATTTTTATATTTTTATAATATATAATTATATATATATATATACTATTGTTACACATATGATATTTTTATTATATTGGTGTGGCCTACCCATGAGCAATAAAATATTTTTCCAATTGTTTAGTTATGACTTTATTTGTGTGCAAAGTCCCAGCATTCCATCCACTGAGATACCTACCTGCCCCAGTAAATGGTAAATATTTAACAACTGACTCTGAAAATGTAGAACATACTTTTAAGTTTAATTTGCATTAGCAAAATGTTCTCCATCACTTTTTAGGAAGTCATCAAAATAAATCAAGTCCTGATTTGCAGCCTTTACCAATTTCCAAAGTGTAAATGCTCCCACTGAAAATTTAACCACTGGATCTTCAGAGCAGGTGTGAGCTGGCTCCAGCATAACCCTGTTAAAAGTCCCTTACAGCCCTAATAGTCTAGTCACAGAGAGATAGCGAAGCATAGTGGAAAGAGTACTGGATGTGGAGTCAAGAATCTGCTTCCAACACTACTAGTTGTGTGTTTTAACCCAAACCTCGGTAAAATATGAATAATAATCATACCTGGAGAGAGGCAGCAATTCTTCATTAATCACCTCATAGCCACCAGGCATTTGTTGAGTGCTGGAGATCCAAAGCAAGGCAG
This sequence comes from Pseudochirops cupreus, assembly GCA_028627135.1. NCBI lineage: Eukaryota > Metazoa > Chordata > Mammalia > Diprotodontia > Pseudocheiridae > Pseudochirops > Pseudochirops cupreus. The sequence goes on along the minus strand of JAQQSU010010801.1, from coordinate 5,545 downwards.
AAAACGGGGCCCCCTTTCAAGGACCTCAGCCCACGGGGGAAGAGTGCATGCAAACAGCTGTGTACAAATGCAATCAATGCAGGATAAGTTGTACATAATCACCAAAGGACACAGAGAATCGGCCTCAGAGGGGGGAAGACCTGAGTTTAAATCCTGTCTCTGACACTTGCTCCCTGGGTGACCCTGGGCAGGTCACCTTACCTCTTATTACTGCCAGTAATTCTCTCCAACTATGTGTTGAGGGACAAGTGCATTGGTAGGTGAAGATTTCTTAGAAGGAGCACCCCATACGCTTAAAAATCACTGGTCCAGAGCAGACACGCATGCACACACACACACACACACACACACACACACACACACGCACATCAGTAATACTAATCTCAACATATTATTGCGAGGCTCGAATATGGTAATTAATCTAGTATGTTCTGCATACTTTGAAATACTTTACAGATGTCTACTATTATGGTTCTGCAACTGCTATATGAAGGAAGATGTTCCTTCATGATTATCATTCCTCAGCAGTATTAAAGACCTGGGGCAAGTAGGTGGCGCAGTGAATAGAGCACCAGCCCTGAGTCAAAAGGACTTGACTTCAAATCCATCCTCAGACACTTGACACTTACTAGATGTGTCACCTTGGGCAAGTCACTTAACCCCAACTGCCCTGCCTTCCCCCCTACAAAAAAAGGAAGAAGAAGGAGGAAGAGGAAGAGGAGGAGGAGGAGGAGGAGGAGGAGGAGGAGGAGGAGGAGGAGGAGAAGTGTCCTGCATTATCATGGAATGTTTCTATCAAGTTCTTCCTATATGTTGGGTACTTTGTTCATTGCTAGACAAAGAAAAGCTGGGCTCCTGCCCTCAAAGAGCTCACATTCTACTGGGGAGACAACATGAAAACACTGTGAGTTGTTTTGTTTTGGTTTGTTTAAATGTCAGCAGCAGCACGTGTTTGAATTTGCATGGGGCTGAATTCATCATTTGTAGTCCAACTGAATACTGATGCCATTTCTCTAATGCATGTGTAATTATTTTCTGCCCTCCTATACAACAGGGGAACAACTGACCTCAGCTGCTGTGCCCTGCCTCATATCCCATGGGGTTTGGGGCAGGGGAGGAGAGAACATAGATCAGTAAATGCCAGGAGCCGATTAGGCTACATAGGCTTTCTTTTCCAGGGAAAAAACTTGCCAACCTTGAGAAATGGATTATTCTGGTACCTCTGATTCCCCTTCAGGAGCTTCAGGGATTTCACCACAGAGGTTGTTTTGGGGAATTGTGCAAGAGGGGCAAATTTCTTTCTCCCCCTGTTTAAGATACATATGGTCCCTGCTCCTAGGAGAATCCAGCTGGATCTCTGGAAACTGGATGAAGAAACTGCAGCACGGAGAGCCTTGGCCTTGCTCAGAAGTAACAGAGCCAGATGAGTGGCCTAATTACACAATATACCACCACCAAGCTAACTTTTTAAAATGTTCTTGAGTGATGCTGAAATAATGTGACTACTTGGCTATTTTTAAAAACAACTCTGACACAGCCTAAATTTTTTATTTTTTTAAATCAAGCATTATTTCTTGAACCAAGTGACAAGGGCTATATTAGGCACCAGGAGGAATTTTAAAAAAACAGAGCAGAATATGTTTTCTGTCCTTAAGTGGCTTTCAATCCAGCTGAAGAGAAAACTCATAATGAAGACAGGGCAATGCATCATCAATGAGTAAGAGATGAGCTATCACTGCAGGTCAGAGAAGGCAGGCTTTCATCACAGGCCTGAATGGTCAGGGAGGCTTCATGGACGAGCTGAAGCTTGAGCTGAGCCTTGAAGGATGATAAGACTTATGCAGACAGAGAGGACTGAAAGAGCATTCCTGGCTGGAGGAGAATGAATGAAGGCAGAATAGCAACAAAGATAAATTATAAAGCACGTGATGGTCACAAAGTGCTTGGTATACATGACCTAATTTTAGTCTACATGAGGCATAATATAGCATAAGTATTATTATCCTCATTTTGCTGAGTAGGAAGCTGAGGCTCAGGAAAGATTTACTCAAGGTCAACTCTCTAGTAAGTGGCAAAGGTTCAAAGGTAGGTCTTTGGACTCAAAAGTCACGAGATCACAGATACAGGGAGGCTTTGAGGGCACCTAGTCCAAATTACTCAATTTCCAAATGAGGAAACTGAGGCCCACAGAAGTTATATGACTTGTCCAAGGTCACACAGGTAATAATTGAACACAGGACTTCATATTTTAAATACCATGTTCTTTCCCTTTCATGGTGCTGCTTCTTTTTCTATAGTAGTGGTTCTCAACCTGTGGGTAACAGCCCCTTTGGAGGTCGAATGACCCTTTCACAGGGGTCACAAGGGTCGCCTAAGACCATTGGAAAACACAAATTTCTGATGATCTTAGGAACCGAGAAACCACTCTTCTAGAGACACCACTCCTCTATGCATCTCCAGGTGGGTCCGCCCACATGCAGATACACCCACATACGAGTACTAAAGGGTCGTGGCATTAGGAAGGTTGAGAACCACTGCTCTCTATATAAAGAGAGAATCGGGGAGGCTAGGTGGTGCAGTGAATAGAGCACTGGCCCTGGAGTCAGGAGGACCTGAATTCAAATCCGGCCTCAGACATATAACACAAAAACTAGCCATGTGACCTTGGGCAAGTCACTTAACCCCAACTGCCCTGCCTTCTCCCTCCAAAAAACAAAAAAAAAGAAAGAGAATGTTTGCTCTTTTCTACTATATCCTCTCTGCCTCAAAAACTGGCATAACATGTCTAAGTGGTGACAGCCACCTAGAGCAGAACATGAATGTAAGAAATAATCATGGATGGGTAAGGGAGGTCTAGATGTTGAAGGGGCTTGAAAACGAAGCAGGAGAGCTTAGAATGGAAAAGGCAGGGTATGGAATACCTTCTGCGGAATGGGATTTCTCAACATCAAAAACAGTCTCTCCTTTAAGTCCCATCCTCTGTGGATTAACCTTTGAAACAGGAAAATAGATAATAAGAGAACCATAAAATCATGGACCATAGAAAGGAAACAAAGACGTCACCTAGTCTAGGTTCCTCTCCCTAAGAGCTACATTTTCAGTGTATTTGGATAATTCACTAATCTCACTGATATGGAATGGACAGTGCTGGTGGTGTTGGAAGACTGGACCTATGTTCAAACCTTGTTCCTAACATATATGCAGTGGCTGACAATGGGAAAACCCTTTAATTCCTCTGAGCTCCTGGTTCTTCCACTGTAAAACAGGTGCCATAAAACCCAGCCCCAGAAGGCTGTTGTGAGGCTCAAATACGATAACGCATGCAAAGTGTTTTGCAAATTGTAAAGCATCATATAAATGGTACAATTCTTTTTCTGACCTCTCCATATCTGCTCGTTCTGAGTGATCTTTCCATAAACCCTTCATAGAGGACCTCTCTCTGCAAACTGCTTGAGGCTCTACACTTATTCCTTTTTGTGGATGAAATTACCCTGGCTGCATCACACCACAGAATAGAACAAGATTTCAGTTTGACCATGGTCAAGTCAAAGAAATAGTCCAAGCATTCCACACATGGAAAAACCAATTGCATAAAAAAAATAGATCAGCAAGATTCTGACACATAGTTGAGAAGAGCAACCCATTGAGTTAATTCTTTAGTGTGTATGTGTGGATATCTTGGACTGACACTTCTGATGAACAATGAGCTGGACTCAGCACTGAATAGGAGGGAAGAGAACAACAGGCTGAGAGATCTAGAAAATTTCGGAACATTCATCACATCTTTTAACACTAATGTTCTCTCGATGATGTTAACGCGGCTGAAAAATCACAGAACATTATGGTCTCCCAAGAATCAGAACTACAGATCACCAAAAGGATATTGGAAGGACGCACAGTGAGAATAAGTAGGCTACCAATGATACTTGTCCACAATAAGTAACGTGAAGGTCATCATAAAAGACATGTATCTGGAAAAGTTGGCGTTCTAAGTCATATATTAAAAATGAAGTCCTTTATGAGCCCCCCAGGAGCACTTCCAAATTTGTCCCTCCACTTAAACCTCCAATCCAAACCTTCCAATCCACCCCCTCTTTGTATATTACTTTTCCTCCTATAGTATTGAGAAAATTGAGGCCATCCATCATAAGTGGGCTCATCTCCTTTCCTTCAAACCTCTCTACTTTATCATCCATCCTTCCTTCCTCTTCCCGGGTTTCAGAAGATAAGGTGGTCCTTTCCCCTGCTAAACTTATCTGTTTGTGCCCTTTGAACTAACCTATCCTTCTCTAACAGGAGTTTGCCCCATCAATCATTCCCTCTTTCATCTTTCCCTGTGCCTGCCCACAAACATGGGCATGTTTGTAGTTTCTCCATTCTTCATTTGACCATGCTATTCCTTCAAACTATTATCCTCTCTTTCACTGCCAAGCTCCTATTCATTGATATTTAGTGCCACCATCTTCCCCATTATTAATTCTTCAACTATCACTTCCCAATCATTTCCAAAATATGTGGTCTGCACTCTAGCCATCCTCCTCGCACAAAGAACCTTGTACTCTTCCTTTTGGATCCTGTATTCTGATGGGTAAAGTTTCACCTTCTATTTTCCAGAACCAAACCTCTGTGTCATTTCCTGGACATTACCAAGTGAGAGCTCTCTTTTGAGGAGCTATTAGAACATAAGCTCCTTGATGGAAGGAATTTCTTGCTTGTTTACCTTTGAAACCAAGTACTTAGCATGGTATCTGACACATGGTAAATATCTATATATGATCTGAAAAACTACATGATTATTTTCTAACCCAGAGGTTGTTAACCTGGGGTCCATGAACTTTTAAAAATATGCATGTTGATAAATATTTCAATATAATTGGTTTCCTTTGTAAGCCAATGTATTTATTCAATGTACATAAAGATATTAGTCTGAGAAGGGGTCCACAGACTTCACCAGATAGTCAAATACGTCTAAGACATAAAGCTTTAAAAACCCACTATGAGTCTAACTTCTTTTTTTTGTTTTAAACTCAATTTTACTTTATTTTCTGTTTCAAATTTTCTTCTTCTCTCTCCCCCTCTACCACCCACTAAGAAGGCTGAAAAAATAAAACCCATTTATAAATATGTATAGTCACACAAAACAAATTTCTACATTAGCCACGGTCTTAAAAAAAGAAAGAGAAGAAAATATGCTCCAAACTTCACTAAATCCATTACTTCTATATCTGGAAGTGTAGAAGTAGATACCATGTTTCATCATGAGTTCTCTATAATTGTGGTTCGTCATTGAGATGATCAGTTACTAAGACTTCAAAAGTGTTTACCTTGACAATATCACTGGCACTGTATACATTGTTCTCTTGGTTCTGCTCACTCCTCTTTAGATCAGTTTATAAAAATCTTCTCGGGACAATATACTAAAAGGTGAAATACTGAGGTGAGAGAGGATTAGATTGAGACGAAACAGGGAGAGACAGAATGGGGTGGAGCATCTCATGGAAGAGACAAAGGATAATTGTTACAATTGAGGGGGAGAACAGGAAGG
>JAQQSU010010800.1:0-12337 GCA_028627135.1 Pseudochirops cupreus | reverse complement strand
AACAAGAACAAGAAGAAGCAGAGGAGGAAGAGGAGAGGGAGGAGGAAGTGGAAGGAGGAGGAGGAGGAGGAAGAGGAAGATGGAGGAGAAGAAGAGAAAGGAGAAGAAGAAATAGGAAAAGGAGGGGGAAAGGTGGGGAGTCCTACATCTCACCCAAAGCTGGGACAGGGATATGATGTACACTGCCAGCTCCTCTCATGTCAGCTTCTTCCCAGAGTCATATTCTCTCTTCAGCAACCTGAAATGAGATTGGCATCATTCATCTTTTCTCTTGAGACAGCAGAGCCCCTAAGAATCCAAGAGATGGATGAGACTGATAAGAATGAAGACAATGAAAAGCCTAGAGGTCTCTTCTGTCCTGCTCCAACTCAGGAATTGTGTGGGCCAGTGCAGCCTGTGAGCCATGTTTGCCCACTCTGCACTAGGCAGTTCCCTAAGACTGTAAGTTGCCAAGCAGATTCTGATCTGCCTTGATAGAAGGAGTTGACTCATTAGCAATTCTCCCTACTAAGGAAATCACAGATCCAGAAAAAAAAATGCTTTGAAACAGAGCTTTGGATTGCTACTTGAGAGTGGGGGAAAGAATGACTCATCAATCTATGAACATAGAGACATGGGTAGAGCCATGACCAAGGTCAGAAAACTATGAATTGGTCCCTGTAGCCTCCCTGAACCAGAAATATGTCCAAAGAAGACAGAACTTGGTGGGAGATGCAACACAAGTATTTGAAACTCAAAATAAAAGGTTTGTTTTATTTTCCTATGCACTGGAAGAAAAATTCCACGTGAAACTCAGAGCTGGAAGAGATTCAAGAAAGTGTAGGGTCCCAGATTTAAAACTAGAAAGTACTTTATAGGCCAGTTAATCCATTTCTCATCTTAGAACTCAGGCTTAGGAAGCCATGGGTTCTGTGTGACTCTCAGTATATCTCATCTGTAAAATGAGATGCTTAGATTCAATGGTCTGGAAGGTTCCTCTGCCTCTAAAAAAAATCTATGAACACATTAACTAAGGCTCATAGATGTTGTGACTTGCCTGAGATCACCCAGGATTCTGGTCCAGCCCATACCTGAGCAGGAATCTCTTCTGTAGCATTCTAAACAATTCCATTCCTATGGGTTTTGATGGTTCAGCTACATACAAAGCTTTTCAGGGGCCAGGTCATTTGTTCCTCTTCCCTATAGAACTGAACAGCATTGAGATGTAATAGAGAATCACAGAATACTAGAACTGACAGGAATTTTAGAAATCCATCTCAAACCCCCTCATTTTACAGAAGAATAAATCGTAAGTCAGGGGAGCTGTCCAATTTTCAGTTCAAAGGCAGCTGGTCTGTGTGCTCCTGGTTGAAGAGTTCTGGAAGGTACTGATACTCAGTGGGGATCTCTTCTGTCTTCTCCTTCAGAGACATGATGAGAGGTCAGGTAGAAGCTTCAGAGCCTTCTGCTTCTACCCAAGGAGTTCTTGTTTGGGGAACCTAGTGAGTGGCCTGATCTGTATTCAGAATTGCAGTTGTGTGAGCCATGGAAGCCTCAATACCATTTCAGTTACAATCATGTCTACTTATCCCAGAGTACCTTTCCCCTTTAACCTTCTGCTTGCCATTTTAGGGGCATAGTCCCCATACCAGCCTTTCTTTTACTAGGCATCTTCCACTGGACACATCCTTTCAGACATGGTTTTTATGTCCAAGAGGCATGCTTATTTTCTGACCAGCTCCAGGAGATAATAGTACTAGATTGACCAACCAACATTTGGGCCTTTCCCTTGTATGCTGGGTGAGGAATCCAAGATTCTTCATTCCCAAAGGTCATCATGACTAGGGAGATCCCTGAGATCAAATCTTGCCTCTGACACTAATTGGGGATAATTACGGACAGGGCATGCAAAATCTCTGGGCCTTTATTTCCTCATTTGTAAGATGAGGGCAACGAGCACATTGGATTCAATGGCCTGGTGGGGTTCCTTCCCATTCAGAATTCATCACATTATATGTTTCTACAATTTCTATTCCACTTCTTAACAGACCCTATTCCTCAAGAGCAGAAATCCCTGCCTCATTTTCAGTCAACCTTCTTTCCAGTGTGGGGAGAAAGCGTCTTCTCCTATTCCTTCTTTGAGGCAAGCTTATTTATTGCAACATTAATGTTCAGTTGTTTTTTTTTTTATCTCCATGAGAAATAACTCTTGCACCATCCCTGGCCACTGACAACATGGTGGGCACTGGGATTAGCCCCAGAAAGAACTAGACTTAAATCCCACTTCAAATACTTAGTAGCTGTGTGTGTAACTTTTCTATGCCTTTGTTTTCTTCATGTGTAAATGGGAGTTGGGCTCACTCTCTGAGTCTTCCAGGTCTAAACCTATGATCCTGTGACAAAAGCAGACAAAGCAGACAAAACTCTGCTTTGTCTTTTCACCCCTGCCAAAAAAAAAAAATCACTGTTGCACAACATTATACACATCCCAAAACACAGCATTGCTTGCATTCTCTGCTTATTTCCTTAACTTGCTTTAAGGACAGGTGATGGTTGGAGATGGTAGGTAACTTGGGAAGGGCAGGACCAGGGCTCTGAGCAATTCTAAAATGGGAAGTATGGGGAGGTCATGTAATTGAGAATGTAGCCTTGAGGAGTTATTAAAGATTATTAAATTTTAAATGGATTCTACCATCAGACCCTTATTGTATTGGTATAATAAACCTGAATTTTACCCCAGATACTTTAAGCATTATTGCTTTCTTACCCTAAGGCTAAGGCCTGTTCTCATCCACAAATATATTAAGTACCTACTGTGCGCTGTACACTTTACTAGGCTGGTACAAGGCCTAGTGTAGCATCAAAGGGAAAGATATGAACTTTAAATTATTCCATTTGCTTTGCTTGACTCTGAAGATTTGGGACAGAGACTTTTCTTTATCTTTTCAATAGTGGAGAGGGAAGTGAGAGGGAGAGGGAAAAGATTTTTGTTTGTTGAAAAAAATTAAATGACCCCCCATAATTCCTTTTTTGTTTTCTTTTTCAAAATAATAGGTTTACATATCTATGGTGTTTTAAGGTTTAAAAAACACTTTTCATGCAAGTAGCAATCCCATAAAAGAGGCAAAGGTATTGTCATCCCCATAAGAAAGCCCTGAATTTGGAATTAGATGTGGGTTCAAATACTGGTTCAGCTTTTACTATGTCAACCAAGCTGACCTCTCCAGGTCACAGTTTCTGCATCTGTAAAATGATAGAGAAGGATTATGGCTTTGGGGTCCTTAACCCTTTTGTGTAAGTCATGGATCTTGTTGGGAGCAGTCTGATAAAACCTATGGACCCCTTCTCAAAATAAAAATTGAAATACGTAAGAGACATAGGACTACAAAGGATATTGATCAATAATGAAATGCAGCTATCAAAATATTTTTTAAAACAAGTTCATGGACCCTGGGTTAAGAATCCCTGGAGATGATCTCTGAAGTTCTTTCCAGTTCTAAGCCAAAGTAATTAAAACTTAAAGAGGTGACCAGGCATTATTCATCTAGTCAATGCTTTTGTAAAAAATGTCTTCCTTGGAAATCCACTTTAATAGTCAAAGCAAGGGAACTCCCAATCAGCTTTTTAGAATGGATTGCCTTGGGAGACAGTGGGGTCTCCATCACGGGAAGCTTCAAATGGAGGTTGAATGACTAATTCAAAGGGATATTATGGAGAGGATTTCTATTCAGGTTGAACTAGAAGAACTCTCAGGTACCTTCCTAACTTTTGGGATTCTGAGGTTCTGTGATTGCTGATTAACACCAACACCAATAAAAGTGCTGACCAGAGAAAGGAGATAAAATTCAAATGATTAATCTTATTGCTTTTTGACAGGCCTCTAATATGTTGAGAGGAAAAGATACGAATGATCCAAGCGAATTTTTCTAGTCTGCCCTTTGGATTTGGTTTTCTGGGATAGGAGGGACAGTGTTAAACAAGCATTGGCCTAGTAGTCACAAGAGCTAGGTTTGACTGCAGGTAGCTGTGTGAGCATACACAAATCTCTTCCCCTCTCTGGTCCTCAATATCCTCACTGGTCAAATGAGGAGATTCAACTCACTGATTCCTGTATGATATTTCTATGATAATCTCATTTTGGCGTAAATAATCAAATATTTATTAGATTCTCGTCTTCTACTCTTTCGGGGCTCACAAATGTCAAGAAAAGTTCTCCACAATATTAATTCTAAACCTATAAGAACCAGAGTCCTCACTCTCTTTCACTCCACTCGTCCAATCAATTGCAAAATCCCATCATTTCTACCTCTGCAGCATCTGCCACATCAGTCCTCTGATCTCTACACACATGGCCATCACTAGGCCTAATTCACGCCCATATCACCTCTTGCCTATACTCCCTAATTCTAGTCTCTCCCTTTCTCTAACCCTTCCTCCATACAATTGCCAAAGTAATTTTACTAAATGCAGGGCTGACCAAGTCACTCCCCTGCTCAATAAACTCCATTGGCTCCTTATTACCTCCAGGGTCAAATACAGACTCTTCAATTTAGCATTTAAAGTCATTCATAGACAAGCATCAACTACCTTTTCAGCCTGATTACACGGTCTTCTCTTTCTTATATATTCCAGCTAAACTAGCCTTCTTAATGGTTTTTAGACATTAAGCTCCATTCATGTCTCTGTGCCTTTGCAGGCTTTCTCCATGCTTGGTATGTACCAGTACAGTGCCTGGTACATAATGGGCCCTTGATAGTTACTGAATGATTATTCTTTTAACTGATTTTTTCATATATTGCCTTGACATTTATGGTGCACTTATAGCAACTATCTTAACCACTACAATATTCTTGAATGCAAAGATATTCATGTCACTAAACTGTCTCTTTCCTTTAACAGGTTGTGAAAGAGGAGCCAGATTTTGCCAATGTCAATAAGAAATCCACTCTCCAGGACCCTAATGTAAGGTCTGTTGCTTCTTAGTTGAAGGGGAAGGGGGAAAACCTATTAAATGAACCATGTAGCCTACTGCATAGCCTCAGAACTATTCTCTAAACAAAATTCCTGATTATATTATCTTTTTAAAAATCAGTGTCTATACAGTAATAGCAATAGTGTTTTAAGAACAACCTTGAGCAAATAAGTCATTTTGACTACTATCGATACCCAAATTAACTACAAAGGACAATATGAAGACACAATCTGCATCCAGAGCAAGAACTGATATGTAGAAGTATGTATGGAATTGTTTTACGTGGATAGACATATTTGTGATTAGTGGTAGCCATCGGTAGGGCAGGAAGGGGGAGGGAAAAATTATATGATAGCATTATTATCTAGTTAAAAAGAATAGCAAGTTGTGCATAATAGATTTACAGTTTCATGTACAATCATCTTTTTCTATTACTCTAGGTTCTGGAAATGCTTGCTTTATTCCATTTTCTGTCCCTACTTAGAGGCTCCTTCTTTTCCCAATATGTCTAAAAACACCCCTTTTTGGTGGTTGTAGCTTTCCTCCTGATACTTAGATCGTATTAAGCTTTAACCTTCTGACACTCATTTTACAAAATCACACCACACTCTTATTTTCATCCTCTGTTTTCTGAGCTTGCTTCCATCTTCTTTGGATTTCTTTTGTAAATCTAAATTGTTTGGTGAGTTGCCTGCATATTCACATTGGCCTTTTTTTTCCTACTGAATGAAATTGTTTCCTTTTGTGTCTTCCAAATTTCATTTCTGAGCATCTCTCATCCCTCCCTGGGGCTAACTGTCCTGTTTATATTTGAAAAGTTACCTAATTTTTTCCATTTGAAATTTCAAAGTCTGTGGTATATGTTGAAATAAACCTGGATTTCCTATCCTTCTCTATTATATGCTCTTGAAGTGAAGGTTTCCTTCCTCACTTCACACTCCACCTCCCACCAAAACCATCCCCCTCCCAAGGTCTCTCATTGTTTCTCCTTCAACAACCAAGACCCTTCTGTTAATGCAGATCAGATCTAGAATAGAATCTCCTCTTGTTGCTTCTTCTAGCTTTTTTTTTTTTTGCCTTTTTTGGGAGGACAATGGGGGTTAAGTGACTTGCCCAGAGTCACACAGCTAGTAAGTGTGTCAAGTGTCTGAGGTCGGATTTGAACTCAGGTTCTCCTGAGTTCGTGCTCTATTCACTGTGCCACCTAGCCACCCCATTCCTCTACTTTTTAAAGAATGAAATTACAAAGGTATTTCAATAAGTTATTATGAGAGAGGTGGGGAACTGGGAAGGAAAGAGAAAGAAAGATCAGTCTGACATAAGTATGGATCATTGAAGTTCCTCTACCCCAATTAATATTATATCATGCCTCTAGGCCAGACCTGGATCTGTTTCTAAAACTCTTTATCTATTTCCTCTTTATGATCAAGTGTTCTATAATATATATTCCAGGGACAAAATTACTGTTGTTTGATTGGTCATTTGCTCTCCAGATACTCTCTGTTATGCTTCCCTATCTCTTTCCTGGATTTCCTCACTTCAGTATACCTTACTTAATAGTGGTTATCCTACCTCTCCTTTTACCTGTACTATTTCTTTTTTAAAAATTTAATATTTTATTTTTCCCAAATTGCATGTAAAAACAACTTTTAACTTTGGTTTTAACCTTCCCTTCCTCCCTTCCCTCTTGAGAGGGCAAGCAATTTAATATGTTATAAGTGTGCAGTCATGTAAAACATGTTGCCATGTTAGTCATGTTGTGAAAGAAAACAGATCGAAAAACCCAAGAAAAATAAAGTTTAAAAAAGGCAAGTTTCAATTTGCATTCATAGCCCACCAGTTCTTTATCTGGAGTTAGCATTTTTCATCATAATAAGTCCTTCAAAATTGTCTTTATCCTGTTCCTTTTGAATAACAGAGCCATGGATGTTGTTCAGTTGTGTCTGACTCTTTGTGACCCCGTGGATCATAGCACACCAGGCACTTCTTTCCTCCACTATCTCTCAAAGTCTGTCCAAGTTTATGTTTATTGTTTCCATGACATTATCCATCCATCTCATCCTCTGCCAATCCTTTTTCCTTTTTCCTTCAATCTTTCCCAATATCAGGATCATTTCCAATGAGCCCCATCTTCTCATTATGTGGCCAAAGTATCTAAGCTTCAGCATTTGACCTTCCAATGAATAATCTGAATTATTTTCTTTAAGTAGTGACTGATTTGGTCTCTTTTCTGTCCAAGGGACTCTCAAAAGTCTTCTTCAGCACCACAATTCAAAAGCATTGATTCTGCGTGCTCAGCTTTCCTTATAGTCCAACTCTCATAGTCTAGTCATACATTACTACTACAAAAATCATAGCTTTGACTATATAGACCTTTGTTGGCAAGATGATGTCTGCTTTTTAGTGTGCTGTCCAGATTTGCCACAGTTTTCCTTCCAAGGAGCAAGTGAAATTAAAATTTTCATGGCTACGGTCGCTGTCTGCAGTGATCTTTGAGCCCAAGAATATAAAATCTGACACTGCTTCTTCTTCTCCTGATGTTTGCCAGGAAGTGATAGGACCAATTGCCAAGTTCTTAGTTATTTTGATGTTAAGCTTTTCCACTCTCATCTTTCACCCTATCAAGAGGCTTCTTAATTTCTCTTCATTCTTCTCTGCATATCAGAGACTGTTTATATTTCCCCAGGCAATCATAATTCTGGCTTTTGATTCATTCAGCCTGGTATTTCTCAGGATGTGCAGCTTTGGTACAATCATAGATTTTATCTCATCCAGTCTCACCAATATCTATGAAATCAGATTTGTCTCTTTTTATTAGATCTTCCAGTTCCTATTGGCAGTTGACTCTCAGTCTCTCGTCAAGTATTTATTAAGCCCTTACTACATACCAGGCATTGTGTTAAGTGCTAGGAATACAAACATGAGCAAAGAGAGATAGTTCTTACCTCAAGGGGCTTCTAATGGGGGAAGACAATACATACAGTAATCCCTTCCACATCCTGACTTTCCCCGTTGCGGTTTCAATATATTGCAGGTTGGGCATAAGAAATTAAATTAAGTTTGGGGGAGTTTTGCAGAAGCCGTAGATGACATGCAGATGATACAGAACCTAAGACCAAATACTTAACCCAAATTTTACAATAAGGAACTGTAAAGACCCCATAAGAAAAGAAGGAAAAAAAAATAAGACTTCTTCTCTGGTATGAAGGGAGGGCCAAAAACTTTTGTGGAGATTTTTCAGATTGTGGGGTGCCTCACTCCTAACCCGGTGATGTGGAAGGGACAACTGTAAGGGGCAGCTGAAGGAGGAAGGCATGAAAAGAGAATGGAACCAGCTCTGGGGCATGATGGAAAAGTCTGGAGTGTGAGAAATTCAGAGATGACTGTCCTGGACACTATCCTTAAATGGAAGTTCTGGGAGGAGCCATCCAAATTGAGGGAGGGACTACAGGGAAGGGTCCTTCAGAGAAATGAATTGTGGGACTGAAGTGCTCTTCCAAAATGAAGAGGTTTCTGGGCTATGATGGAGAAGTCCAGAGGATTACAGTCTAGTGAGAAATCACTGAGTATTTGGATATAGAAGTTTAAGGTCATGGATTTTACTATAATCTCCATTCTTGAATTTTGCCGCCTGTGAACTTCTGGGTAGGGCAGCTAAGTGGCACAGTGGATGGAGTGCTAGACCTAGAGTCAGAAAGACTCATCTCCCTAAATTCAAATCTTGATAGCTGTGTGACTCTGGGCATGTTACTTAACCCAGTTTACCTCAGTTTTCTCATCTGTCAAATGAGCTGGAGAAAGAAACGGTAAAACAATTCACTATCTTTGTCAAGAAAACCCCAAATGGGGTCACAATGAGTCAGATATGACTGAAAATGACTCAACAACAGCAGAAGTACTTCTGAATATTTCAACTGCTAGTTTTCCTTCTTTGTAGCTGTTCTCTCTAGTGTCCAAACTAAAGGTATATTCATATGCAGTTTCCACTCTTACTCATCATCATTTTTAGTTTAAAGCTTCAATTCCTTAGATTTGGAAGACACCTGGAAAATGCACTTTTACCAGTATTTGTTAAGTGTATTCATCTCTAGCCAAGAATCTGACATCCCTATGCAGAGAATTTCTAACGTCCTAGCCGTTAAGGCATAATATTGCCCTGAGACTTTTGGAACACTCTGTATTTTAAGCCAGCATTCTAAAGTGGAAATTCCATTCTCGTGTTACCTTCTCAACCAGCAGTTCACCTCTCAAATTTTTCTCTTTTGCATCTCTTCTTCAATGGGCAACAATGAGGAATATACAGCCCATCTCTCTATGGTCTTCAGTTTCTTGACCATGACTTTGGAATTGTTGGCAGTGCTTTGTAGGTTTCTTTCTAGCATTATCAAGTGTGCCTAGATGAGTGCCCACAGGTGGCTAGTTATTATCCATTTTAATATGCCTTGAGAGGTTTTCTGTTAAATCTTGGATACCTTCCCTAGGAAGAGAACAGAACTCTGTTGTTGTTATCAGGTTGAAAAATGACTGCCTCTGTACCTCTGAGCAAGGAATCCCCTACTGTTACTACACTTCTCTTCTTCCTGTGACCCTTACACTCTCCTGATAGTTTCTGTGACCTATACTATATTCAAATACTGGAGTAGAGTTTGTTTTGTTTTGTTTTTTCAATGGGACATGTTGGTTGGGGCCCTAGGATTAGATCAAAGTATCATCAAGGTATGCAATTATGTTCTAGTCTACTCTCTGAAAAGCCATCTTCTGTTCACTTCCCTACTAAATCTGAATACAGTTGTTGGCTCCCTTTGGATTTTCTTTAGTAACTAGGACATCTTTATGTAAATGAATGGTTTGTAAATGGTCCAACAAGTTGGGGATAAGGTACAGAGTATGTCAATTCTATCCTGCAATGTTGTTGAAGGTCTCCTAGTCATGGCAGAATTCTAGCTCTCTGTTCACAAGGTGGGGATGGGGTGGAGAGTAGAGGACTGGATGAATCCTTTTACTGTTTCATTCCCCCCAAGAATTGCTGGAATACTTAAAAAAAAAAAGTTGGTCAAGCAATAAAGGCAGGTTGAGGGGATGGGACCTCTAGGACCAAATTGATTAAAGTATCCAGGACTAAACATTGAGGTGAATATCAGTAGAGGGAGAAAGAAGAATTTACATTGTCTTGGTATTATGCTATGATTACATTGACCGAATGAGGAAATTGATAAGGAGTCTGGGAAATAAAACAAAAAGCTGTTGCTTGCAGGGGACTTCAGTTACTCAGACAGCCAATGAAACTCTCACTGGCAAAAACAAAGCAGCTCATATATTATTGGCTTAATATGATGATAATTAAATCCCTCCCGGAGGTGGAGGAAGTAACAAAGCTAGCCTCTATTCTGGACCTGGTTCTGAACAGTAAGAAAGAATTGGCTACTTAATAAGAAACAATGGGAACCTTGGAGGAAAGTGACCACAACATCTTGGAAGGAGGGAACAGTTAGACAGAATTTGAAAAAAAGATTTTGGAAAGGAAATTTCACAGGGTTCAGAGAATGGATAAGTAGGACCCCATGCCTGAGAGGAGCTAATTTACTAAGGTATGGATTCCCAGGGATCTGTACCTTCACCCCAGCTATTGGTCCCTTTGCCTAGTTGTTCCTCCACTCTCCAAACTGAACCTGAGAGAAGCTAAGATACCCCACCCTGAACTCCATGGAACTACGAGTTATCATCTTCCCTCATCACAACTGTTTTTCACCCTGTTGCACCACTCCCCTCTTCTATCCCCTTTATTTTCCATCTCTCATTTAAAGAGCTAAATCCCTGGGTATTTTCCTAGATCTCTCTTCTCTTTTATGGGCAAATTCCTGAGAAAGTAATTTACAATGAGCGGCTCTACTTTCTCTCTTCTTATTCTCTTCTAAGTCCACTTCAGTCGGGCTTCCGACCTCATCATTCAACCACAACTGCTCTATCTAACATTACCAATGGCCTCCTAATTGCCAAATCTAATAGCCTTCTCTTATACGTTTTGGCCTCTCTACATGTAGCCTTTGACACTGTCAATCACCTTCTTCTCCTGGATACTTTCTCCTCTGTGGGTTTTCATGACACTGTTCTCGCCTGATTTTCCTCCTACATCTCTGAATGTTCTATCTCAGTCCCAGTCTTATCCATCCCATGGAGTACCAGGGTAGCAATCAATTAAAAAACGTTAAGTACCTGCTGTGTGCCAAGCACTCTGAAGGAAGCTAGGGATTCTAGGACTCAGAGGTGAGGAAGAGGAAGAGAGAATATATTTTAGAGATGTAGGAAGAAGGATGAGATACCCACCTGTGCAAAGGCTGAGTTTTGAGATGGAATGTTGTTTATGGGGAACAAAAAGTAGGCTAGACCTGGATAGGCAGTACATGAAAGAAGGCATACATAATGCAATAGAAAGAGAACTGGCCTTGGTACTGGAAGATCTGAGTTCAGCAGAGTTCCTGAGTGACCTTGGGCAAGTTACTCTATGAGCTTAAGTCTTCCTGCCTGTAATATTAGAGAGTTGGACTAAATGACTCCTAAGATCCCTTCTAGCTCTGTCTGATATTGCTATGAAGTGATTAGAAAGATAGGTGGATGGTGGTGAGCTCAGTCTGACTGAATCTGATTGTCCTAAAGGCAATAGGAAACCATTCAAATCTTTGAGTAGGGCAGTAGGTTTACATGGTCAGATCTGTGTTTTAGGAATATCAGTTTGGCAACTGTGCAGAGGAGGAAAGATCAGAGACGAGGAAAGATTAGAAGGACAGAGACCAATTAGGAAGTGATTGTAATAGAGCAGATGAGAATTAATGAAGGCATGAATTTTATAGTAGTGTGTGTATGTGTGTGTGTGTGTCTGTGTGTGTGTGTGTGTGTGTGTGTGTGTGTAGTCAGGGGGACTAATGGGAGAAAGGCTGAGGAGATAGAATTGACAGGATTTTGTAACTGATTTATCAGGTTTGAAGGAGTGGAAAAAGACAAAAAAAAATTTCAAGATTATAAAACTGGGTAGTTGTCAAGATCATACACAGTACCCTTAACAGAATTAGGGAAATTTGTCCTTTAATGGATCCACATTGTAGGCACTTAGGGCAACTAAGTGGTGCAGCAGATAGAATGCTGGACCTAGAATCAGGAAGGCTCATCTTCCTGAGTTCAAATCTGGTCTCAGGCTCTTCCTAGCTGTGTGACCCCAGGCAAACTCTGTTTGCCACAGTTTCCTCATCTGTAAAATGACCTAGAGAAGGAAATGGCAAAGTACTCCAATATCTCTGCCAATAAAACTTCAAATGGGGTCACAAAGAGTAGGACACGACTGAAGAACAACTGAAAAACAATAAAATAATAGACACTTACCTCCCTTGGAAC
>JAQQSU010001080.1:0-15291 GCA_028627135.1 Pseudochirops cupreus | reverse complement strand
TGAGTCATTTAACCTTTTGTAATGAATTACTAAAAAATTTTAAAATGCCTGCTTTATTATCATAAAATAAAATTGTGCCCCAAATTCCCAAATTGCAACTTTATTCCTGAAGAGCTATATTTTAAGAGCAATTGATTCAATAAAGCTGAGGCTGTGCATAAGAAAAAGAGACTGCAATGTTATATTGTCTTAACTCTTTTTTTTTTTGAAGCAATTGGGGTTAAGTGACTTGCTCAGAATCACACAGCTAGTAAATACCTGAGGCCCAAATTGAACTTGGGTCCTCCTAACTGCAGGGCCAATACTCTATTCACTAAATCACCTAGCTGCCCCTGCAGCGTTATATTGTCAAAAACATCAAATCAAATGAATGTATAGTGTTGAGAGTTGGAAAGGCTCTGTTCATGGCGTGTCTCTACAAGTCATTATTCAGAATTTTAGCCATGTTTTGAACATGAAATACATACTTACACACATATGTGTATATGCATATATATTTATGATTAATACTTACGTTTAAGTATTATGTCCTTTTCTTAATATATAATTAATAGTTCTTTGATTTATTAGAGACTAGTTTGGCCAATAATTGGCAGAAAATTTCACCTATCATTATTATTTTCTTTGATGTTCCCTGACCTAACAATGTAGGTCAAAATCTCCATTAAATTATTATACTTCTGAGAAAGACAAAAACACATGCAACATAATCAGTGCTCAGCCCCCATCCAGGCGCTAGGCCCTGGTACTTTGAACGGGCTCCTTTCGAGCCTGGTGCCTACCCCGATGCCTGGCGTGCATGGCGGGTTTCTGACAAATTTATCTCGAAGATAAACAGAGAAATAGCACAAAGCAAAAAGGTAAGTTTAAAATCTGCTGAAATTTCTTCTGGTCTCTAACAAAATAGGAATGAGAAAATGAAAGAAAGTGACTTTTAAAATAGTGAGACCACAGAGTTGTTATATGAATAATAATAACACATGTAGCATTTTAAAGTCTATAAAGTATTTTTTTTAAACAACAACTCTGTAGGTAGGTGGTATAAGTATTATTAGACTCATTTTCTAATCTGTAAAATGGGGATTGGACTAGACAGCCTTTGAAACCCATTCTAGGTCTAAATCATCCTATGCCCATTGTACAGATGAGAGATCTTCGATTCTAGAAATGTGAAATGATTTGCTTATGCTCCTACAGTGAGGCAGTAGCAGTTAAGACAATAGAATAAATTAAATTGAAGGGATTACAGCAATGTTAAATCAGACCATCCTTATAAGCCAGGGATTCTTGACTTTAACCTTTTTTGTATATGTCTCATAGACCTCCTTCTCATCCGAGTCTTTGAACCCCTGAAATCAAAAGGTCTGTGGTCCTCCAGTTAAGAATCCCTCCTCTAATCTAATCCCCTCATTTTTACAAAGCTGAAGTCCACAGAGGTGAGCTAACGTATGGACTGTGACAAATTGGTGTTCCATCCAGGATGAACAGAAAGAAGAAAATACTGGTCTTCTGACTTATAATCCAATGCTCTTCCTACCATACTATTCCAAGGACATACAGTGTAAGAAAAAAAAACCACACACACCAGAAATTAACAGAGACAATGTTCAAGGCAGCAACAACAGCGGAAGGAAATCACACCCTTTTACCTAGCTCTTGGGATCATAGGATTTAGAGCTGAAAAGAAATCTTTTATTTAGAGCCATGGGTGATCTCATTTATGTGGGCACTCCCTCAGCTGCACCAGAGAGCGTTTGCTTTCTCATTCAGTGCACATTCTTGTCCATTATCTTTTCCACACCCCATCCATCTGGGGCATTTTGCCATTTGCCCTGCTATAATCTCACCAGACCTGGAACAGGACCCTCCTGATCTGACTTCCAGAGACCATGCCTCCTGTATCCTCTCTAGTGGAGTTAATTCACTCAAATTGCAAGTCCAGCCCTGGGGCTGGGTGGTCCTGATTGATGAGTGAGCGAGTTCCAACTTGTCTACCCAGACCATACTTCACATCCATCTACCCACTGCTTGCCTTTCTCTGCCCCCCCCTGCCCCTCTCTCTCTCTCTTTCTTTCTCTTTCTCTCTCTTTCTCTCTCTTTCTCTCTCTCTCTCTTTCTCTCTCTCTCGGTCTCTCTCTATCTTTCTCTCTCTCTCTGTCTCTTTCTCCCTGTCCCCCCCCCTCTCTCTTTCTCCCTCCTTTTCTCTCTCTTTCTCTCTCTCTCTTTCTCCCTCCTTTTCTCTTTCTCTCTCTCTTTCTCCCTCCTTTTCTCTCTCTCTCTCTCTCTCTCTCTCTCTCTCTCTCTCTCTCTCTCTGTCTCTTTCTCCTTCACCCCCTCTCTTCATCTTGACAGAGGTATAATCACCAAATCAATATTTGATGGAAATCATCCCTTCTGAAAAGGGCATGAAAATTGCCACTTAATGGTGAGTTCTACTCAATGTTCCCAGGACTTCCCAAAACCAGACTTCCTTCCCAGACAAATATCTTCCTATTATTTGGGGAATATTATATTATATTTCCCCAGTATTAGGCTGTAAATTCCTTGACGGCAGGACAATCTTACTTTTGTATTTGTATCCTACTATTTTTTAAAAATTAGTTTATTTTAAACTTAAATGTACAATAAGAAAAGAAAAAGAAATATAAACTTAAAAACTAAAACTTAAATACAAAATTTTAAAAAAGCATTGCCATGTGCACAGCAGAACATAAGAGATGATTCAAAATATACAGCAATAATTAACAAGTCTATATAATAAAGACTATATATGGGGTTCTGAGCTCTCCATTTTTCTTTGCTTCCATGTAAATGTTGTTTTGTTCTCTGCTGTGCACATCCCTATTGCTTAGCACAATGCCTGGCACAGAGTAGGGACTTAAAGACTTTTTCATTCATTCATTCCATATATCTTCTGTCCTCAGTTCCTTTAATGTCTTGGGGATATCAGTGTTGTACTCTGTCCATTTGTCATCTCTTATCCTAGCCATATGACTGGTCCTCCTTCTTTTCCAATTATACATGTCTCTGAAGATGTCAATTTCTTATTGGCACGTCATCAGTGATGGTATGATGGTGCCTACACGCACCCATCATGAATCTTTCCATTTTAATACCTTATCAAAATAACTATCATACATCAATAGCACAGGACCCTAGGATTTGGGATTTGAAGTCCCTTCTAAAAGGGACTTCAGGAATCATCTGATCCAAGTGCTTTGCCTTACAGGTGAGGAAAGTGAGCCCTCAAGAAGTACTCAAGGCCACACAGGAAGAAGTGCATGCAAGTCCAGAGAATATGAGACCCCACTGTTCTTATTACTTGCTGACAACAACAAAAAAACACATTTGATTCAGCAGAGCAAAGACACTTTCCACAGATCACTTCCTAGTTATGTATTATAATTACATATTGAGGTATGATGGACAAAATGCTGGTTTGGAGTTGGAGGGTTTGGTGGGGTCCACATGCTGGCTCAGCTGCTTGCTGCCTGGGTGGCCATGGACAACTCACTTTACCTTTCTAGGGTTCAGTTTCTTCATCTGCAAAATGATGGAATTGGATTAGACCATCTTGGAAATGCCTTCCAGCTCCAGGCCTATGAACCTCTAAGATCAAATTCGATATTCCTTTCATCCCACCATGGTGATTTCCCCTTTTCTGAAGGGAAAGAATAAACATCTCTTCTTTTATTCCCCACCTCCCATCCCAACAACTTTTCTAGACAGGGGAGAGCAGTGCCAAATAAACTTAATTCTTTTATTCTTTCCAGAAGCATTTAAACACATTGCCAATTTTAAACAAACAGGAGTTACAAAGTAATTTATTTACATCAAGGATCTGCAGAGTCTCCATAACCACAGCCATCCATGTAGGAAAAACCAATCGATAGATGAAAATAATTCTTAGGAGAGAGGCAGTGTGGCAGAGCAGATGGAAGCTTGGTTTCTGAAGTCAGAAAGGTCTGGGTTCAAGATCTTCCTCTGTCATATGCCAGCCCCAGGAAAATTACTTAATATCTCATTGTCTCCAGGCAACTTAAAGTTAACTTAAAGACTTTACGT
Organism: Pseudochirops cupreus; assembly: GCA_028627135.1. Taxonomy (NCBI): domain Eukaryota; kingdom Metazoa; phylum Chordata; class Mammalia; order Diprotodontia; family Pseudocheiridae; genus Pseudochirops; species Pseudochirops cupreus. The sequence continues at coordinate 11,226 of JAQQSU010001080.1, read as the reverse complement.
TTCAGAGGTGATGATTTGCATTAAAAGAGGAAGTTCCTAATCTGGAGCTCCCTACTGTGATAAAATCGCCCTTCCACCTCCCTCCTCTCAAATAAAATGAATGTCTATTAACTAGATTATGACTTGCAGCTAGAAGGACAACCTATGGAGCTTGTCTATCAATCAGTATATCAGGGACAAATAGGATAAGTGCATTTACTAACTATAGGACCTCAAACAATTCATTTCACTTCTCTGAGGTTCAGTTTTCTCATATACAAATTATGACTAATAGATTTGAAGTCAAAGGACTCCAGCCACTCTATCCACCACATTGTAAGTTTACTCAAAGTTATGAGCTATTTCCACATAAGAATGGAGTTGAGGCTTGGCCTAACCTAACCTAACAATTCAATTCAATTAAAGAAGGATTTTTTGAAAATAGATTTATTAAACACTTAGTATATGTTCCAGGTTCTGTCCTGGGGTGGGAGACAGAGCCAAAAAAAAGGGGCAAGGGAGTAGTCCCTGACGTCAGGGAGCTTATGTTCTGGCGGAACCAGGCCATGACAATTCAGCATTGGTACTATGTGATGATGAAAAGCCTTCTATGAGAGAACTTAGCGACAGATGGATTAATGATTTCAGAGAGGCTGAATTGGAACTGAATGAGCAAACAAGAGCATACACTAGGACGAGTAGATGATTTCTCAGACTCTTCCTGGTCAGCTTTCAAGTGAAGAAGACTGCTGTGAATTGAAAGACAGTTGTATTCCTTCACCTGTTTTCCAGATGTCTATAAACACATGGTTCCTGTTTCTTTTGTATTTATCCTTTTCTGATCTAAATGAGTATCCTGAGATTAGAGTGTTCAGACAGTGGTGAGTCTGGTGAGCCCCTTCAAAGCCACAAGAGGAGGACCCTCTCACTAGTATTTAGAGTGTCAGTAGCCGTAGCCATAGCCAGCCCACCAGTGCGGCAGCTGAGTGACCTGCCTGACCCAGTCCTGCAATATAGATTGATCTTTTAGCTAAGATTTTTGTATCCAGTAAAGGAGCTATCCCAGATAAGCAAAAGAGCACCTTACCCCAAAGTGTACTTGGAGAGAGAAAAGGAACCCCTCAGCCCCACATGTCCCCTAATGTTCCCTGGTATGCCTCACTACCTGAAATTTAAACTCACTCTCTCTATGGACCTTTGTGTGCATCTAAGTGTAAAGTGTGCCCACACTTGCTTTGTAACTATTCTTCTTGCTTTACTATCTCAATAAATGCCCTTTTGTAAAAGCTAATTGATATCAACTAGATGATTCGTATGGGAAACACATCAGATGGGGGCTCATGAAGAACAGTGCTAGAAATCTCAACGCTCAGGGTTACCCCTAAAACCCTATGAGGAGAAACTATCATTGTCCTCTGGGAGACCTAGTCCAGTACAAGTTGGGAGAGTAAGCCTAAACAGGGTACCACATCAGTAAATAAAAATATGAATACTAATTGTTGGTGGAGCAAGAAAGCACAAAAGCAAAAACAGTTTCTTACCCTCCCCCACCCCCACATGTGTGAGAGAAGCCACTGTTTTAAAAGAACTGCAAAACCCTCATGTGATCTGATCGAAGAAGGGAAACTGGTTATTTTTGAAGATAGTAATGCAACTCCTTCAGCCCCTAGGGGGAAGGGGAGACCCATTAGAAGAAGTGGTAGTGAGAAAGACCCAACACTACCCCAAACCACCACTTCCACTTCCTTCACCCTTGTGACAGGGTGACTTGCTGAATTTCTACAGGACACTGAGTTCACTATCTCCCCCCACCCCCTTTTAGGTCTCTCCCTTTGGAGCAGCCCAGGGAAAGGAGACTCCTCACTTCTTCAGGGACCTTATATCCCTGTATCTTCTCAAGGAGTCAAACAAAAAGGACATAGGATTTAGGGCTGGCATGGACCTCTGAGGTAATTTTTCTAGTCCAAGTTCTCCGCCCTCCCCCCATGAGAAAACTGAGCACCCCAGAGGTAAAGTAATTTGTTCAAGGTCAAAAAATTGCCTAAATAGCAGAGCTGAAAATCTCAACTGTCTCCTTTCCTTACACCACGTGACCCCTCCCAAATACCTGTATCGAGAATGTATTTTGGCCTCTAGCTTCCAATTTCCAAAAGGCTTGGAGGCAGGCAGGCAGGCCAGCTCTCACCCTTCAGGTCTCCCTCTGGGGAGGGTGGATCTTAATGCATTAATTCAAGGAACCATTTGAAAAAAGAAAGTTCTTGCACAACCTGTTTGGGCTCTGAGGTCCCAGGAATAAGAGGGAGCCCAAAGTCCACATTTAATATAATTTTTTTTTGAGAATTATAAAGGAAGAGATATTAAGAAGTATGTTTATTGTTCTCTCTTTTAATTGAAGAGTTGGTTTCTTTTCTCTTGACCAGATTAGTGTGGGGAGGAGTTTTGTTTACCTTAGGAGAGAAGAAAGTAGAATAAGGACCTTTAAGCTTGACTCCTGGGAGGAGGCTCATTAAGAAAGTGGGAGCTGAGTAAAGGGCAGTGCAGAGTTACCAGATGACACAAGGAGGTATTGTTTGTTCCCTTCCATAATGTGACCCGATCTGTTGCATTAAATAGGTTCTCCCATGGTTTCTCAGCCACCCACGTCATAGGTATGTGTCGCTCAGCATGCCCCATGATAGCTGAGAAGGGTAGCAGACATATATCACTGGTTTGGGAGTTGGGAGATTGCCTTCACCAAATCTGGGTTTTGGTACTCCTTGACTCCATCTGTAGGGTCACTTTGTTTCTCTGAGATTCAGTTTTAAAATGGGACTAATGATAGCTGCCCTTTCTAGTTCAGAGAGTTGTTTGTAAGGATAAAATGTGAACACTTAGATTAAAGGGCTCTTAATCTTTTGTATGGGGTCCTTTTGGCAATCTGATGAAAACTGTGGGCCCCAATATCTCAGAATAACGGTTTGGGTTTGTTTGTTTGTTTTTGCAGGGGGAAAGGCAGGACAGTTGGGGTTAAGTGACTTGCCCGAGATCACACGGCTGGTAAGTGTTAAGTGTCTGAGGTCGGGTTTGAACTCAGGTTCTCCTGACTTTAGAGCTGGTGCTCTATTCACTGCACCACCTAGCCACCCCCAGAATAATGTTTTTAAATGCATAAAATAAATAATAATACATACATAAATGAAAATACATAGGATCACAAAGAGAACGAATTACATTGAAATATTTTTTAAAATATTTTTTAAAAAACAAGTTAATGGAATCCATATTAAGAACTCCTGACAGTTAAAACCTGTTGTAAACTTTAAAGTGCCGTAAAAATGTCAGCTATTATTAACACAAATCTGTTATTCAAAGGGCTGTGTGAGAACCAAAATTTTGTCAATCATATTTTAAAAGTTTAAATGGACTAGTCATAATTCCTGTTTGAAGATATCTCCATCTTGACTCCTTCTGTCAAGTAAAGAAATCACTATAAATTTATCTCTTTTACAAGATTGAATCTTTAGATTCTAATCGAGCTCGCTGTTTACTAGAAATGGAAAGTACGTGTTTTGAATTTGTCTGCATTTCAGAAACAATGCATAATCCATGGCCCATTACTGAAGTTTTGAGCTCACATAGGCCAATTTTGGTCTTGAAGGATTCTGAGTAATTAATAATTTATCTGACTTCCATCTACCCTCATCACCAGATCTGAGGTCCTGAGAATATCTGAATTTATTTTATCTTTAGTTATCACCTAAGGGTCTTAAGTTCTCTTATATGCAGCCAGGATTATGAAGAGTTGGAACACAGAGCAAACCAATTCCATGCAAAAAAAAAAAAAGCAACAAAGCTTGACCCATGAGTCCGTGGACAATTAAGAAAACTTTCCTGTCTAGTGGGCCCCACCTTACCTTAGCCGTCATTCCAGACTCATAGCTGTATCATGGATTTAAGGCCCTGAAAGCAAAGAAAGGATTTGTGGTAGCTAGAGAACTGCCCTTTCCCTCTCTTGTGGTCCTTCACATTCCTCATGATGCATAAGGCCAGTGAAGACCAAACATTATGACCCTGCCTCTTTGCTTCTCAGTGTTTGCTCCTTCGCCCAGCTAAGACACAAAAGGGCTCCTCAGATGGCCGTGACGACCTCCTAACTCATCTGCATAAAAAAATCTCTAAAATTTATTTGTAATTGAGTTAGCAAGTCTTTCTTTCATTCACTTTCCTGTCATCTTGTGTACAGCCAATATGTGTACCCTTATCCCTATGGTCAGTACCTCTTGCTAAGTCTTTTTGAAGATGCAGAAAAACACCTGCTCCCCTTTTCATTCACCATTCTGACTGTGATCATCCCCTCCCTGCTCCTGATTAAGAATAGAACACGAACATTTTTCCTGGGTTCAGAAAGATGATGAAATGTGCCACTCGCCTCCTGACAGAGAGATGACAGCTTCAGGGTAAGATTGAGACCTTTTTTGGTTGTGTCCAGTATGGGAGTTGGTTTTACTTGACGATACACATATTTGTTTTGAGGGTTTTGTTGTTCTTTTCTTCAGGAGGAAGAACTTGGGAAGGAAAGAAAATAGATTTTTGTTTATTGAAAAAACTTTAATTATTTAAAATAAAAGACACCAGAGGTGGCATCTGCTACTGACTATCTTGCCTTAATGGCACAAGCCCCTGTCACACATGTTTTGGTCTAAAAACTTCAGTCTTATAAGGATAGCATTGATACCCTTCCCAGGCAGAAAATTTCAATTATAGTATAATCAGTGTTTTAGAGTTGAAATTCTGGGGTTTATTTGTGGTCCCATAATTTAGGTGAGATATAGAAATGTCAGAAAACTGAAATAATAATATTAATGATAACACATCTATGTGAGCTTCCTAAAGGTTTACTAAATACTTTCCATATAAATATCCTACAATGCTAAATAGTTCCTATAAGGATTATTTTTGTACATGAAGAAACTGAGTTTCAGTAAGACTAAAAACTTACCTATCTAGTGTCAGAGCCTGGATTTGAACCCAGATCTTGAGCAATGGGGAGCCACATGGAAGTAATGTGGTCAGTTCCCTGCATTAGGAAGATTACTTTCACAGGGCATGAAAGAGGAGAGTAGAAGTGGAAAGAAAACAGACTGATTAGGAGACAATCAAGAAAGGTAAAGAGAAGAAATGAGGGTCTGAACTAGGCTGGTATCAGTGGGAGTGGAGAGGGAGAAGTAGATGGGAAGATACTGTGAAGGCAGAAGTAATAGATCAGGGGGTGGGGAGCCTGTGGCCTTGAGGCCACATGGGGTCCTCTAGGTCCTCAAGTGTGGATTCCCCATTCCTGTAATAGATCTTGGCAACTTACTGGAAATGAAAATGAAAAACAGTGAAGAGCTAAAAATAACTCTCTGCTCATTAGTTTGGGTGGCAGACTGGGAGGAGGGTTGTTGTTCATCCATTTCAGTTGGGTCCTTCTCTTCATGACCCCATTTTGGGGTTTTCTTGGCAAAGATACTGGAGTGGTTTGCCATTCCCTAAAAATAAAGCAAACAGGGTTAAGTGACTTGCCAAGGATCACACAGCTAGTAAGTGTCTGAGGCAGGATTTGAACTCAGGGTTTCCTGATTCCAGGCACAGCATTCTATCTACTCTGCCACCTAGCTGCCCCTAAGGGAGGAGGACGGTGGGACATAAATAGAAAAAAAGGGAGTTGCTGATTTTGTCTTTTGTTTTCAAAGAGGACCAATGACCAAGTGATATCTTAACTTGAGTATGATTTGGATTTAATCAAGGTAGAGTTGCACAGTCATCAACCTCTCTCTCTCTCTTCCTGAGTCATTGAAGTCCAGAGGCAAGACAAAAGTCAGGATGACCGGTGATGGCCCAGGATGCAATGGATGACTTTGGCATCTTCAATGGCGTCCTTCTTGGCCACTGAAACAGATTGTTCTCATCCTCCCATTCTAAGGGGGAAAGTCTTCATATGCTTGGGGTCTGAGGCCTGTTGGTTACCCTTCTGCTGGTTTACTGGAGTGTGGCCACTGCTTCTTAGAGTCATGGGTGAAAGTTGGGTGAATGGGGCAGACACCAAAGGTGAATGAGCAGCCCTGATAAGGGCTCAGCAAGCCCTCATGCCAGAGGTGCTAGTCCTTCTGAACACCCCATGCACCCACACTGTTCTATATCCTTGAATGCCCTCATTGAATTGTCTTTATACTACTTATACTTTGCTAAAACCCAGCTCTGGGTTATTCCCAACATCTACCTTCTCCACTCTTACTCTTATGCTATTGAATGCAGCTAAAGAAAGTCAAAGTGCTATGGCACATTAAATTTATGTTAAGAATATCATCTGTGTCCTTAGTACTCCCAGCAATACTTTATTTCTTGACTGACATTCTATAGCACTCTCTATGGTGGCCATTCCAAACCACCTCTTCACTCTTCAAACCATTCATTTATACTTTCCTTTATGCTCGGTGGAGAACTTGGTTTCATATTTTACCAAGAAAATGCTGGCGGCCTGTTGTGAGTTCCATTTCCCCCAACTGTATACTCTCATACCCTCAATATGATCTCTCATTCTCCCTCTGCTCACTTGGAAGGAGACCTCCTTATCAAGACCAACTTCTGTGCTAGTGATCTTAATCCTACCTCCCTTTACCTCTTCCAGGATTTTGCTTGCTTCTTAATTTTTTCTAGGGTCAACCCTATCAATTGGGTAACGCTATCCTAGGAATTTTGTCCATAATGATAGTAGCTTACATGTCTGTAATGCTCAATGGTCACAAAGTGCGTGACGTGTCTTATCTGACTCAATATTAATACCAACCCTGTGGGGGAGGTACAACTGCAAGTCTGATTATTTTTATTTTACAAATGATGAAAAATGTTCAATTGGATCTACTTTAAGTGTCTTAAGTTACAGAGCTAGCAAGTGTCAAATCTTGGACTCAACCTCAGGTCTGTCTGCAAATGGAACTCCTTTTTACCCTGTTGTTCTGTAACTTTGTTCTGGGCACCAGGGTTGATGTGACTTTTTAAAGGTGGAAATTTTGGGAATGTTTGGATGATATGTACTGGAATCTCCAAATTTAATTTGGAATTAGCTTTTAGGGACCTCCTAGATTAAAAAGGAACTTGAATCAGATTAGATGGATTCAAATCATTATTCTCTATGAACTTGAGAAAAACCTTCAGAGAAAAGAGATAAAGTCAAGTTTACTAAGACAAATCAGAAGAGGTACCTACTTGTTGAGTTGGTCAAGTCAACAACGATTCCTTGCCCATGTTTCTTCACCTGGAAAATGTTTGTTAGACTAGATGATCTATAGATAGATAGATTCCTTCTACCTCTAAATCTTAGGGTCCTATAACCTAAATCTAGACCCCTATTGTGGTACAAACTACCATGTTACCTTGGCTATATCTCTCTAGCTTTTAGATTACTTATCTGCAAAATGATAGTTGGACTGAATATACTTTTAAGGTTCTTTCTTTGTTACTTCATTGGATCTATCCAATCTATCTGGTATCTTCTGTCTGTTCATATCACACCCCATTCTGTGCAATTTTTGTCCACGTTCTTCTAAAGATCTTCCACAGAAGATTCATTTGATGTACTGAAGGCCTTCCTCTAATTCAGGGTTTCTCAGACTTTGTTATGTGTCATGGATCCCTTTAGAAGTCTAGTGAAACTATGGACCCCTTCTCAGACTAATGCTTTTAAATAAATAAATTAAAATATATAGGGTTACAAATGAAGCCAATTATATTGGAATACAGTTATCAAAATATTAACCTGGACCCCAGGTTAAGAACCCCTGCTCCAAGTCTTTCTATAGTGTGAGTATACAAATGAAGGCACAGTGGATAGAAATCTGGGCCTGGAGTCTGAAAAATCTGAATTAAAATATAGCCTCACTTACTAGCTGTGTAACCCTGGGCAAGTCACTTAACCTCTGTTTTTTCATCTCACCTCCCAGGGCTGTTGTGAGGATCAAATGATATAATATTTGTTAAGTGCTTAGCACAGTGTGTGGCACGTAATAAGTGCTTTATAAATGTGAATTATTATTATTATTCCAAATTGGTGGGAAAATAGTTTGATACAATTCAGTAGTCCTTTTAGGCATTATTTTGCTGCCACATGTTGTAATAATTGATACAGTCATTCCTAATTGACTTGATTTGTGTCATATAGATTATTAAGCTGATTTATTCTGAGTGGATATGGATCTTGGTATTCTGGATTTGACCCTCTCAGTCACAGGCATGCTATGAAGGCAGGCCAGGCAAATGCATACATTACCATTGAGCCTTCTCTTCCTAATAGCATACATAAGCATCACCGCAGGTTGTGCCAAGACCTACACAAGGAGTACAACGTCATCTGAAAACATGGCAATGGAAAACATGAAAATATGGCGATATTAGGACCCCTAAATCTCCTTAAGTTTTTCCTATCTGTTCAGTTGTATCCAACTCTTCCTGACCCCATCTGGGGTTTTCTTTTAAAGATATTGGAGTGGCTTGCCATTTCCTTCTCCAGCTCATTTTATAGATGAGGAAACGGAAGCAAGCAGGTCTTGCCCAGGGTCACACAGCTAGTAAGTGATTGAAGCCAGATTTGAACTCAGGTCTTCCTGACTCCAGGCCTGGTATTCTATCCACAGAACCACCTAGCTGTCCCCTCAGTTTTTCCTCCTCCACTATTCATGTGTTATTTCAGATCTCTCTTTGCCTTGGCTCACTGGCTACCCATTTTGCTATCTCACCATCAGCAGCTAGGTGGCACAGTGGACAGACCTTGGCTGGACCTTGAGTCAGGAAAACCAGAGCTCAAACAGGGCTTTAGATCAGGGTTGGCCCTCTAGGTCCTCAAGTGTGGCTCTTTGACTGAGCCCAAATTTCACAGAACAAATCCCCTTAATGAAAGGATTTTTCTGTGAAACTTGGGCTCAGTCAAAAGACTGCACCCAAGGACTTAGAAGGCCACTCATGGCCTTGGGGCCACAGGTTCCTTAGCCCTGGAACAGACACTTTCTAGCTGCGTGACCCTGGACAAATTAGTTAATTGTCACCTGCTTCAGCTTCCTCACCTGTAAAGTGAGAATAATAGTAGCACCAATCCCCAAGGCTGTTATGTGGATAAAATGAAATCTTTGTAAAGCACTTTGTGAACCTTAAAGCACCATATAAATGCTAGCCATTATTAGCTATTATTGCTTAATCTTTAAGTTTGTTCCCAGATGAGGTTTTTTGGGGTTTTTTTGGTCACAGCAACTCATGAAAGATTTAAAGAATTTTGGCTTTAATTAGTGAAGAGAGCACCCCTGTATTGCTGAAATAATGTAGTCCTTGAAGTACATACTAAGATAAGTATTTTTGAAATCTTACTCCTCTATTATTAGCATTCTAAGGCAGACGGTTTTTACAATCACATAGGTAAAATGGGTTGTGTGTTGTTACATGGCGATGAGTCACAGAGCACTATTCTCTAAAGAATTAAAGACAATGTGTAATCAGAAGACAGCAGAGAGGCGATGGTGGATAAGATCAGTCTGCAGCACACAACAAAGGGAACTGGGAAGGACCCAAGTAAATGACTGTATGTCATTAGGATCAAAAAAAGGAAGATGGGCTGGTTGATTAAAGAAAGCAAAGCAAATTGAGAGCAAAATATACTTTAGATAAACAGATGGCTCCTGCACTCCCAGTGGAAGTCTTTGTGAGGTCAAGAGAAAAATGGGTAAAGACTCCCAGAATACTGGGTGGACCTTTAGTCGTGAGCTTACGGGAGGATACGGGCAAGAGTTGCATTGGAGGTGAATGTATGACCTGCTTCATTGGTGGGAATGTCTGCATTGAGGGGATCACAGATGCATTGGAGGATAGGGAGCTTATGAAGCAAATTATAATAATGCAAAATTTATACCAGCCTGCAACCAACATTTCGTGGGAAGGCAATAAATCAGTAAATTTTTTAGCAATAGCATAAGCAATATGTAAGCCAGAAGCAATAATGCAAAAATTATGAGTTTGTAGCCAGCGGCGCGTGCTGAAGGGGGGAATCTGAAATAATAACACACGTAAATATTAGTCTGGCAAGGCTGAAGACAGAGGTTATGGGGATGATCCTAATACTCCTCACCTTCCTTCTTAGGCTGTTCTTTGTAGGAGTCACTGGAAAGTAGATGTAATCAATTTTTTGCCTTACAAGAGGCAATTCTCGCACTCTTTAACTTGTGGGCGTGGCGGCCAGCGCGCGCGCTGTCAGCGCGAGGCTAAAAGGAGCAGAGCATGTTGTGACCCCCAGCCTTGGGCACGGTCCTGGGACAATGGCTGCACGATGAAGAAGGGAATATAAGGTGCAGATCAAAGAAGATCATGGAATAAGATTCAGAAATGATATCCTCGTACAAACATAAAACGGAAGACAAAGGCAATCATTTCATAAGAGACTCAAAGCAAGTTTGATCCCATTTGCAAAGCACTCCCACAAAACACTAGCCAGTTTCTAATAGTTGGGAAAATCTTCACTTAGGTGACCTCTCCTACCCTGCTAGGCTATCTAATCTGAAAACCTAGCCCTGGACAATGTGATTTAACTTTTATTGTAGCTATAAGATCATCTCCCAGGGCTAAATTGCCACTACTGACATGTCCTTGGGTTGGGTCAGGACAGGTAATAATATGCTGCTATAGAGGAGAGCCACCACCCACCTGGGAGATCTTTCCTGCCTTTCAGTCAACAGAAAAAGGGACCTATTCCTTCCAGGTAACAATACAGAGTAATAGGGAGCATTTATGTAGCACGTTAACATGTGCAAAATGCTTTACATCTTAATCTATTTGATTAAAACAAAAACCCTGTGAGGTGGGTGTTATTATAACCCCCCTTCTACAGATGAGGGTACTGAGTATGGATAGATGTTAAGTGAGTTGCGTGTACTAAGCATGGAGAGCAATTATTTCTATTCTTACTTTCAATAAGAAAAGAAAAATGACGCAAAGGCTTGTGTGTTTGGCCATGTTTGGAGCCAGAGAACAGAGACATCTAGCGTTAAGAGTCATTGACAGCATCCTAGTCATCATCAGAACATGAAGGAAGGTAGTCACCTAGTGGACAGAATGGTGTGTTTAAGAGTTGCTGAATGGATGGACACAGCAATCATAGATGGTAAGGGTATTCTTTGGATCTTTCCTTCCTTCCTTCCTTCCTTCCTTCCTTCCTTCCTTCCTTCCTTCCTTCCTTCCTTCCTTCCTTCCTTC
>JAQQSU010000108.1:35306-56544 GCA_028627135.1 Pseudochirops cupreus | reverse complement strand
TATATATGTCCATATACACAATATCTTTAACAGGATATCTTTCTCATATCTATGTGGTTGTTGTTCAGTTGTTCTGTTGTGTCTAACTCTTTGTGACCCCACAGAACATAGCACACCAAGCCTTTCTATCCTATACCATCTCTCAAAGTCTGTCCAAGTTCATGTTTGTTGTTGCCACCACACTGTCTATCCACCTCATCCTCTGTTGTTCATTTTTCCTTTTGTCTTCAATCTTTTTCAACATCAGGATATTTTCAAATGCCTCTTGTCTCCTCATTATGTGGTCAAAGTATTTAATATTCAGCTTCAGTTATTCGACCTTCCAGTGACTAACCTGAATTAATTTCTTTAAGTATTGACTTATTTGACCTCCTTGTTGTCCAAGGGACCCTCCAAAGTCTTTTCCAGAAGCACAATTTGAAAGTGTTAAGTCTGAGATGCTCAGTTGTTCTTATGATCCAGCCTCTATAGCCATGCATTGCTACCATGATTTGACTCTGTGAACCTTTGTGGGCAAGATGATATTTCTGCTTATGTTAGTATGCTGTCCACATTTGTCACAACCTTCTTTTCAAGGAGCAGCCATGTTTTAATTTAATGACTACGGTCACTGTCTGTAGCAATCTTTGACATTGCTTCCATTTCTTCTCCTTTTATTTACCAGGAAGTCATGGGACCAGTTGCCAAGATTTTAGTAGTTGTTTTTTTTTTTTTGATGTTAAGTGGCAAACAAGCTTTTACACTTTCCTTTTGCACCCTCAAGAGGCTTTTTAATTCTCCTTCACTTTCTGTCATTGAAGTGGTATTATATGCGTATCCGAGATGGATGCTATTTCTCCCTGCAAATTCAATTTCACCTTTTGCTTCTTCCAGCTGGGCATGTTGAAAATATAATACATTTCTGTGTTTGATTTAAATTTTATGACCTCAATCAATCAATGAATAGTTATTAAATTCCTGCTGCATTATAGAAAATAAACTAAGTACTAGGGTTTGTTTGTTTTTGGGGAGAACAGCAAAAGAAATTTAGTCTCTGTCTTCAAGTAGCTTACATTTTATTGAGGTAAATAATATGCATAAATAGAAATATGAAAATTAATATAGCAACAGTTAGTTAAAACATCATGTGTCAGTTTCTGAATGAAACAAGTACAAAGAATGAAACAATCCTTTTTGATAATAAGTTTATATTGTATTGTGGGAGACAATAAGTCCATATAAACATATACACAACTTACATGTAAGGAAAATAAAATATACACATACATGTATGCATATATACCACAATGTGTGCATATGTATACACGTAGAATAAACATCATTTTAATCGATTATGTATACACACATGTGCATGTTTGCACAAACACAAATAAAAATAGATGTATATGTTTGTGAAATACAGTATATTTGGGGGTGATCAGAAAAGGCTCCCTGCAAAGATAGTGCTTAAACGTGGTCTTACAGAAAGAAGAAATTTATGAGATCTTTTAAATAAAGGAGTTTATTCCAAGCATATGGGATGGTCTGTGCTAAGGTAGTAAGAATGGAGACTGAATGTTGTGTGTGAGAGAGAGAAAAGGGCAATTTGGCTGGATTGAAGATCATAGGAAGAGAAGTAATGCCCACTGAGACTGGAAAAGAAAGTTAGGGCAAGGTTATTTAGTGTTTTTAAAACTAAACAGAAGAATTTATATTTGGTCCTAGAGGCAAGAGGAAACCACTGGAGTTTATTGTGTGGAGAAAAAGCACTGTCAGGTCTGCCATTCAGAAAGATTACTCTGGCAGCAGTGTATAGGATTAACTGCAATAGAGAGATATGTGGCAGGGAGATCAACTTAGAGACAATTTCTTTATTTTATAAATTTGTTGAATATAAATCTAGGCAAGAGATGAGGAAGATCTGATGGAAACCTTGGACTAGTAATTGGAGGGCCCAAGTAAAGTACTCATAAATAGGTGGAATTTGAATTGAGATTTGAAGGAAACTATGATTTCTAAAAAAACAGAGGTAATGCAGGACTGTATTCTAGACAAAGAACAGCTTATTCAAAAACTTGGATAGTGTAGATATGATGTCATATATGAGGAATATGAAGCAGCAGTAGCTGATGCAAACATTGCATAAAGAGCAGTAATCCATAGTAAGCCTGATTGGGGCCAGATTGTAAAAGTCTTTAAATGCTATTTGGATGAGTTTGTATTTGATCTTAATTGGGACATACTGGAATTTACTGAGTAGCAGAGTGAAAAGGTCACATCTGTGAATTAGAAATATTACATTAATAGATGTATGGGGGATGGATTGGAGAGGGGAAATCAATTAAAATGCTGCTGTGATACATGTAGACAAGAAGTGGTGAGAAATCAAGCTAAGGTATTGGAATTGTGTAAGTGAAGAGAAGGGGATGGATCCAAGATATGTTTAAAGCCAAGCAAGAATTTCTTTTAAAAACAAGTGCTATTGTAGGGTAAAAGTATTCTGCTTATAGCTTTTCCATGGTAAAGAGCAAGCATAAGCATTTGTGTGGCAGGACTTTCATCTTGAGTATAATACCACACTTGATCAAAACACCCGGGCATATAGAAACTGGGTCTGAGTCTTCCCAGGAATGCATACCAGGCAGCAGCTTCTCAGTCGTCCAAAATGACAGCTCAAGATACTAGTACAAGTAGAATCTATGCAGACAGAACCTTTCCCCAAAGTGTACTGTGATGTCAATTTGTGTGCATTATTGAGGCTAGAATTTGCTTAGGCTGCTGAATGTTGCATAGCAAGCACAATTAGAGTAAGCACTGAAATACCTTAAATATAATCATAGGTTGTAGCCAAATGTCATATTGGACCACAGGTGTTGAAGATAAGGATAATTAAAACAAAAAGCATATAAGATAAGTTTCAATTTACATTGTTTTCTAAAGTAAATTTCTTTGTAAATTGGTTGTTTGAAATTTTCAACATATACAACAAATTTCAACATATTTTCCATAGTATCTATAGAATAATGGTTCCCCAAGTATCCCATAAAAGTCTAGTTGTAATTCATAGCATCACAGAAGTGAAAGGAAACTTAAAGACTTTAGGAAACAACTATATCCAACCTTCTGATTTAAAGGTGATTAACCCAAAACCTTGAGAGGTGAAAGGGCTTGCCTGATGTCATAAAGATATTTAATGGTGCAGTCAGAAGCAAAATCTAGGGCTCAGGACTTCCAGACTCAGCGAGTTACTTCTCAAAATTACTTTTATTATTTGCATATGGAAAAAAGAGAACATAATTTAATCACAATACTAGCAATTGGAGAAACTATAACACAAAATTAAATGGAATGCTTAGGAACTTATTGATATTACTAATGCCTTCAGAAAAGTAGCACTTAAAGGCCTTTTGAGAGATTTCTGAATGGGACATCAGAACACTGCATGAGGGACCTGCTTTCCTTGAGTACTTCCTTAGAAACAAAACAAAAACAGGAAATCAGGATAATTGTTTTGTTTTATCAAGGTAAATTTCATTTGGTGACTTGGAGAGAGCAGAAAGGTTAGATGAAGATGAAGATCAATAGTCATTAAAAGAGAAAGGAAGAGAGAGGCAGAGCCACAAGAGGTGTACTTTTGTACTTTCTCTCTCTCTGTTCATCTATCTCCTCCCTTCCCACCCTACAACTCACTAGTATAGGAAGACAGAGAGGGAAGTAGGAAGAAATGAAATAGCATGTGTGTGTGTGTACATACACACACACACACCTAAACATACACACAAATTATTCATGTGATGAAATTAATTGCACTAGGAGCCTCAAAAGATAGGAATGAAATATACCATTCCTCTCCCTTCAACCCTTAGGAAGAGAAGATAAGCAATGCTTATATTATTCACCAGGGAGCAGTTAGCTACGAAAAACTTACCGAAGTGGGAGGGAGTAGAATTCTAAAAAGAGGCATGAGAGATAGCACGGTCATTTGTATGTATAAATAAAAGTATTAAAATTTTTGGTATAGGAGAGATAGGTCTTAGGGACATGAATAAGGACTGGATTTGTAATTTCACTGGTATAAGATCAGAAAAATCCCTTTGCCAATTTGAGAACATCTTCTGTGCAATTTAGAGTCCCAGAGATTAATCTAGAGACCCAGGTTTAAATAACTTGCCTAAAGTCATTCAATAAGTGTGTGTAGGAGGTGGGAGATGTATAAGGGGTTTCTTTACTTCTTAAATACTATTAAATCTTACAAAAATAAAAAATGAAAAAAATATTTTAAATCATGATGACTATTTTTTTTAAAAAAATCATTCCCACATGCATAGATTATAAAATGTTTTATATCACGTAGCAATTTGGCTGAAAATATTCTCTCTAAGGACAAGGTATGTGTTTTAAAGTGATAATCCTATTTATAATAAACTGCATTGTTTTAATATAGTCACTGGTGCCTTTACTTATTGTGTCAATAAATTGAGCAGATGATTACTCCAGCTTACTTTCTTGTTTCTCCATATTATGGATAAATTTCTACTGAACCAATGGAGCTTTTATTTTGTCATGGTTTTAAATAGATGCTGAAGGCTTGTATAATTTCATTTCAGACAATGCACTAATCAAATTCCTTGGGGGGGTGGGGCACTAATTAGTCATCAGTCTAAGGATACTGATGTATGGGATGCCCCTTCAAGGACCGATAACAGGTGCCTCTGAGACATATCATTTTTCGGTAGTAATCTGCCAACTGTTTGCTGACATCTTTATTTTCTGTTGGGAGATTGCCATTCTTCTTTAGAATGATTTTAATGTAATCCTTTGTTGATTTGCTCTTCAGTAATTTCTGAAGCATGTATTTGGCAATGACTCCTTCCCTACTCCATTTATCTTTGGACATTAAAAAAGACATCTCTTTTACTGAAAGTTTTGTGATGTTTTATTTAAGAAAAATAGAAAATCTCCTGGAGTCTTCATAATGTATTCATCACTTTTTTTCTGCTTCTTGTTAATATGAATTTATCTACTATCTATTACATTCAGAACTTAGTAACTGATGTTTTGAACTGTGGGTGAAGCCAAATTAAAGTATAAGGATAAAAGGGATCTTTAGTGGTGACCATGTTCATTCTTCATTCCATTTTCTTCAAGTTAGTTCTAAATAACTAAACTGACTTAGCCAGGTGATGAAGCATTGTTGTTTGTTTGCTTGTTTTGTTTTTCTCTTTAATAAGATTCCACAGCACCGCTTAAGTCATCCATTCAAGAATTTATCAATTTTTACTTTTAGAAAATTCTAAAATAAGGCCAGCATTTTCCCCAGATATTATGTATCAGTACCATACTCTTGAACAAGTTATATGTACTAGAAAAATATATATATGATATGAGGCCTCTATCAGAGACATTTCCTATAAAGATTGTTTCCCAGATTTCTTTCTAATATTGTTTGCATTGGTTTTGTTTGTGCAAAAACTTTTTTTAATTTTAAAATATTCAAAATTATTCATTTTATATTTTAAAATGCTCTATATCTCTTGTTTGATACTTAAAGAATTTGGATGCTATAGCACTCGGTGCATATGTGTTTAGTATAGATATTACTTCATTGGCTATGGTACCTTTTAGCAAGATGTAGTTTCCTTCCTTATCTCTTTTAATTCAGTCAATTTTTGCTTTTGCTTTGTCTGACATCAGGATTGTTACCCCTGATTTCTTTACTTTAGCTGAAGCCCAGTGAAATGCTCCAGCAGTGAAGGCTGTTTCTGTCTCTCTGTTTCAACTGTTTTTCTTATAAATAACATATTGTAGGATTCTGGATTTTGATCCATTCTGTTGTCTGTTTCCATTTTATGGGAGCATTCATCCTACCCACACTCACAATTAAAATTATTAACTGTATTTCCCTCCATTCTATTTTTCCTCCTGTTTGACTGCCTCTGTCTCTGTCTTTGTCTCTGTCACTTTCAGGAAAAAAGTTCAGAGTCTACTCACAGATCATATTCCAATATTCAGCAAAACAGAAACTTTGACCTGCTTTCTCTAACTTGGGCCAATTCATCTCTTCCCAGGGGCTATTTGGTAGCCTCCCACTTCTGGGGTTCACTACATTTATGCCAGACATAATGGGGAGATCTGATCAGCTTAGGCCACTGGAATTCAAATCTTAAAAGCTTAAGTGATCTATCGATAATCTGTGTCTTCTTGTAGCAAATTTATGGACATTAACTATGATGCCTTGCAAAAATGACAATATTACCTTAATTTATTTAGTGCCATACTAATCAGATTTCCCAAAATAACTTTCTAGATTTTTCAACTGGAAAAAAAGGAAATTCATATGAAGGAAAAAAATGACCAAAATCTCAAGGGAAATCATGCAAAAAAAAAAAGTGGGAAGGGTATTGGATCTCAAACTGTTAGGCTTTATGATGAAACAAGGGTTGGGGAGTACCACAGAAGATAAATGGCCAGTTTTGATTTGACATAAGATTAAAAAAAATTTGCACATACAAACACACACACATCAATACAGCTACATTTAGAAGAGAAAGTTAACGGGGGAAAAACCTTTTCAGCAAGTTTCTCCTACAAGGATTTCACTTCCAAATCACATAAGAAACTCAGCAACAATTGTAAGAATAACACCTAATACTAAAATGATGAATGCATATGATCAGGTAATTCACAAGGAATGGAGGCTACAATATCCATAGAAATGCTCTATATCACTAATAATGAAAGAAAAGTAAATTAAAGCAAACTAAGTTTCAAACTCCAACCTATTATAATTGGCAAAGTTGATGAACACAAAAATAAAATGACAAATATTGGAGGGATTGTGGGGAAATAGGCACATTGATGCATAGTGAAAAAGAATGTGAATTGCATTGTGGCAAAGAATTTGAAAGTTGGCTTCCAAAATTAACAAACTGGGCTTTCTCTTTGACTCCTACTAGGCGTACACCTTAAAGAGATTTTTAAAAAGATGAAAAGCTCCCGTATGTATAATAATATTTTAACTCCTCTTTTTGTAGTAGCAAAGAATTGTAATCTAAAGAGATGTCCCTCAATGTGAGAACAGATGCACAAACTATCAATGTAGTAAAATATTATTATCTGAGATGGTTTCAGAAAAAAAAGAAAAAAAATTAGAAAACTTAAATGATCTTATGCCAATTCAATTGAATATAAGCAAGAGAATTTTTCTTTTCATTATACCGCTGTGAAAATCATTTTGAAGATTTAAGAACGGTGGTCAATATAGTAGTCAACCCTGATTCTGGTAGACCCATGATGAAACACACCATCCATTTCCTGGTGATTGACTAAATATACAAAATGAAATGAGCATTTTTGGATATGATCAATATGAAGATTTGTTTTACTTGTCTTTGCATGTTTGTTGCAGGTAATACAGACTGAGAAATGAAATGCCATTCATAAAATGTTAGAAGTTCTAAAGACAAATCTCCAGTACATGAAGTAGATAGTGTTTGAGAGCATACATAAGAATCATACCACGTCAGAAAGTATACATAGGTGGCCATCTGAAGTGGTAGAGAGAATATTCACAATGATTAGATTGAAGACCCTGAAGTATAAAAGTGTGAATTTTAACTGTGAGCATAGAAATTTGAATTCTAATCAGACTTCATCATGACCTCATTGGCCATTCACAGACAAAGCAGGACCATCAACAAGCATTTACTAAGTGTCTGCTATGTACAACATATTGTGCTAAGGGCCAGGATGAATGAGAATGTAATACAAATGTTTTATATGTGATGTCTCTTTATCTCAGAATTGACTGGATTTTAAAAACTCTCTGAAATCAAACCAAGCCTCATTTCTCTAATATGGAAATACCATCTTTTGTGTATTTATGACCAGCTGATTATAAAGTGAATTATGTGTCCAGTTTCAAGAGATGAAGATACATTAAGCACAATGTCATCTCTGATAAATCCATCCATCAGCATTTATAATCAATGTAATTAATGTAAATAACTGTACTGAATCTAAAAGCTAGAGTTTCTTAAAGAATATCTCTGAAGAATAATTCATTTTATTTGAAAAAGAGACCCATTTCATTTCCTCTTTAGCACATCTGGGAGAATATTATCTTCATTTTAGAGGCAAGTTTCCTAGACTGAAGTGTTTTCCTTGCAATGTTCCTTTTGTTACAGCACTGAACACAGATAACATGTGTGAGATTCAGATAGAGATCACTGATTTAACCATTTAGCCTTTGCTCCTCTCTCCAAGGTGATGTATAGTATTTTGTTTCTCTTGACAAACACCAGGTAAAAATGGCTTTTTTTTTTCACGTGAGAAAATCCCTGATCTTTTCTGCCCCCACAGTTAAGCTGTTGCAAAAGTATGTGAACTGAGTATCTTGTAAGAAGTTCTTTTTCTTCTGGGACAAAAAGCAATGGAAACCAATAACAACATAAGTGGAATATTTTAGCTAACAGATGGACAACTTCTGTTAATGGATAAAGAATGCCATTTATTGTGCTGCTTTCATCTTTTTTTGACCACATTCGTAATATACAAAAAGGAACCCTACATCTTTTTTGTTTATTTGTTTAAAATAAGAAAATCCACAATATATACACAATTACCCATGTACATGTTATTATAGTGCATATAAAGTTTAATTTGTGAACAACATGTGTACATGACATCTTACTTAAAGATTACTCACTATTCATTGGCTACTAGGAAAATGACATTTTGACTTAAATTTGATAATTTAGGTTGACATAAACTTTGACTGGAGAGGTTTGAATGTGGTTCTCCAATTTTCCTATACGTTATTTGGTCATATCCTCTGCATCTCTGAAGCCACTTTCACTTTACAAGGCTACAAATAAACAAGTATAGTAGCAGTAGTCTATCTTTATTTTAATTTGCCCAGGAAAAGCTAGGACGGCTCTTTGTATACACTAAATGTTTGCTGGTTTAGATAGTGACAAGAACTTTTATACTGCATCTTACTATCATATTATTTCTTTCCTGGATTCTGGAACCACAGCTACCTACAATAGATAGCCTCAAGTTACTGGAATTTAATAGCCTGGAAAAACAGATCAAACTAACTATAGTAATAGAAATATTAATAATAGTAACAATAATAGCCAATTCAGATAGCTATATCATCTATACCTTTCACTTTAAGGTTTACAGAGCACTTTATGTATATTATATCATTTTATCCTCAAACACTGTGACATAGGTATGATAATTATCTTGATTTTGCAGATAGGAAAATGGAGACCAACAGACATTTTGTACCTAAAACTAATCTTGTGGACATAAGCATGCAAATGTAAGAATTGAAATAAACACATACAAACAGTAAATAATTATATGCAAAATGACTTAATCAAGGGATTTGTTTTGTAAAACTTGGAATCAATCAAAAGGCCACACTCAAGGACCTAGAACACCACATGTGGCCTCCAGGATGCAAGTTTCCCTATCCCTGGACTACAGATCATCTGATAAAATTTGTAAACAGCATAGAAACAAGTAGATTTTCTCCTCTTCAGTTCTGTACTCAAGAGGGGGGCAGATATAAACGGGAAGACAAGGGTCGGCAGGGAGTTGTTAATGTTGTGTAAGTGTATGTCTGTGCATGTTGGTGAGGGTGGTAGATAAGTCTATGATAAAACTTCTGTTGGAGGTGAAATAAAAGGAAAGTATTTGTGGCACAGATTAGACTATTCTTCCTAGTCATATTATTTTTTTTTAAGATTTTAATGCCAATCAATACCTATTTGTTTGTAATTAACTAGGGAAAGGGAAAAAAAATTGATTGCATCTAGCCTCTATTTCCACACATACTTCAACTTGGCTTGCCAGGTTACATAATGGTATGCATGTTGATGAGGGTTATTTTGCATCAATCAGAACAGAAGCTGGAGAAGTCTGGAATTTAAGGTCCTTTGTATAATTTCAGGATTGTTTATCCATTTATTCAATTCACAGGTTAGCTACCCTCCCATTAACTTGACTGAGATTAAAATGTGAGGTTGGTTTCATCAAAAGGACAGGATAATTAGTTATCAGCGTTCAACAAAGTAAGGAAAATGCCATGTTTCACTGTACAGTAGTTGATATATAGTAGTAAAAAGAGGGTTAAATAAAAATTATCATTAGCTATCCCACAAATTATTGCATGCTCTCACATAAAACTGATGAGTATGGATACAAGATTGCTTTTAATGAGTACATATTTTGGTGACAAGGTACAATTATAAAGTTACATAAAATATATGTATGGTACTCAGAACATAAAATTAGCTTCTATCAGTGAGTTCTGTGATTCAACTTTAAGACAAAAAAGTTTTCAAAGTCCTGTGTTTGTAAAAAACCTAAACAGTATTAACTGAATTACTGTATGTTGTGTTATGTTATATGCTATATGTTAAATGCTACATGAAAATTATCATCATGGGGCAGCAAGGTGGTACAGTGGATAGAGCATTGGCCCCAGAGTCAGTAAGACCTGAGTTCAAATTTGGCTTCAGATATTTGACATTTATTAGCTGTGTGACCCTGGGCAAGTAATTTAATATTATTGCCTCTCCAAAACAAAAATCATCATTCATAATAATTTTGTTTTTGTTAAGCAATAACAAAAAGCTAACACTTCATGGACAGAAATATGACTTATACTTTTTTTTTTGGTCTGATCTGTGTACATCTTCATTAAAGCTATAATTTTGAATGAATTCATCCAAAGGAAACTAAAAATCACTCTATCCAAATGACAATAAAGGACAATTATGTGTTTTTATTTTTAATCCACCCTGTCTCTAGTGCCCTATGTATATGTTATTTTAATATCATGTAGATAGTAACCCCCCCATCCATCCAGTCACATGAGTTCATAACCTGAGCAATCAGAGGTTCTTTACTCTCCCTCATTCTAAAATGAATCAATTGCCATGCTTTTTCCAATACTACTTTCAAATCCTGTCGTCCTTCCTCTTAAAAAATAATTAAACTTTCTATATTTTAACATTCCATTTCTAAAAATTTTGCATTCCCAATTCTTTCCCTTAGTCTAGACTCTCCCTCACTCATTGAAAAGGCAAGCAATATATCAATTATACATGTGAAGTCACACAAAATATATTTCAACATTATTCATGAGGCAAAAAAAGGTAGACAAAGTAAGAAAAAATATTCTTCAGTCTGCACTCAGAATTCATCAGTCCTTTCTCTGACGTAGATAGCATTTTTCTTCATGAGTCCTTTGCAATTGTCTTGCATCAGTGTATCAATTAAAGTAGCTAAATATTTCACAGTTGATTATCATTACAATATTGCTGCCACTGTGTATAATGTTTTCCTTGTTCTACTCACTTCATTTTAGATAATTTCATGTATGCCCACTAAAGTTTTTCAGAAACCATATTGTTCATCATTTCTTGAAGCATAACAGTGTTCTATCACAATCACATGCTACAATTTGTTCAACCATTCCCCAATTTATGGGCTTCCTTTCAATTTTCAATTCTTTGACGCTCCAAAAAGAGCTGCTATAAATATTTTATTATAAATAGGTCATTTTCCCTTTTCTTTGACATCTTTGGGATATAGATCTAGAAGTAGCATTGCTAGGTCAAAGGGTATGTACAGCTTTCAAAGTATATCACCATGTCATCTGCAAAAAGTGATAGGTTTTTTGTTCCATTGACTACTATTATTCCTATGAATTCATTTTTCTTCTGTTGTTGTATAGCTAACTTTTCTTGTACAATATTGAATAATAGTGGCAGTAATGGACATTGTTGCTTTATCCCTGATATTACTGGGAAGGCTTCAAGTTTATCCCCATTTCATATAATGCTTCTTCTTTGTTTTCAATAGATATGACTTGTCATTTAAGGTTTCATTGATTCATATGCTTTCTAGTATTCTTAATAGGAATGGGTATTATATTTTGTGAAAAAAAAATCTGCATCTATTGATATAATCATAGTTGGGTTTTTTTTGTTGTCGTTATTGATATGGTCAGTTATGCTCAAAACTTCCCTTACATAGAATCTGTCCTGGATTCCTTGTGCACATATCACTTGGGCACAATATATCACATCTTTGTGATATATTGCCCAGTAATCTGTCTTTTTTTTCATACACTGTAAAACCTCTTCCCTTCATTCCTTTTTTGTGTGAGATATTTTTCCCTGATTCCTTCTCTGGCTTCACCCTTCTCCCAGAGTATTCCTCTTTTTTATCCCTCCTTTTTTTTTAGATCATCCCAACATAACTGAATCATCCTATGCCCTCTGTCTATAAAGATTCCCCACAATCCAGAACTGGGCAATTGGCAACAGAGTTGCCAAATGGTGCCTGGTCCTGTGACCTGTGTCTGTATAAGGGTCCTCTCTAATCTCTTTCTGACCAGTTTTCCAACCCCCTTGCTGTCTCAGGGAAGTTAGAGCTCCAGGAACTTTAACTGCTGCTCTTGACATTCTCATGGGGGCCCACAAGGCCACAAGTGTAGATGTTGCCACCACATGCTCCAGGCTGTTGTCCAGTCCATTGCCACAGACGTCTCCTTCTGACCTCCTAATTATCTTTGGCATAAACAATGTCTCACTTCAACTTTATTTAGTTATGTCGCTCCAGAATTTGATATGAGACATTATTTTAAAGCTTTGTGGGGGAGAATATTAGATTTGGGCTTTATTGCTCCCTCTATTCTTCCATCTTAAAATGTCATGGTCCTGTCTCCCCTCATGTAACCAGCATCTTAGTTTAGAACCCTATCTCCTCTAACGTAGAATATTCCACTATTCTTCTAAGTGTTCTACTTTCTTTAGTTTCTCCCTCTGCCGATGCTTATTGTGAAAAATTCTGAGCATGTCACTCCTCTTTCCCATGAGCTGCATAGTTCCCCATTACTTGCAATTTCAGATAAAAAGTCTTTGCACATTGAAAGTTTTTTCACCCTTAGCTCCATCCTACCTTTTTAGAATACTACACATTGCTCCCCTTCAGACATTGTTCAGACAGCTAAACTGGCCTGTTTGCTGTCACACAGATAACATTACATTTGCCATCTGTGTACCTTTTCATCAGCTGCCGCCCATGCCTAGAATTCACTACCTCTTTACTTCCACCTTTTAGATTACTTAAGCCTCCTTCAAACCTCAGAAAAGTTGCCACCTCCTACACGATGTTTTTATTTCTCCCTAAGTGGTAGTCTCCGTACCCTGCCAAGAAACCACATTATATTCCCTCAGTATATTTTAATGTTAACCTGTATGTGTGCATAATGTTTCTTCACAAAAAAAGTTAGCGCCTTGAGGGCAGGGATTAGTGGTTGACAGAGTTGGCACTTAATAAAAGCTTATTAACTGAATGATCCATGCCAATTAAGAAACATAGGAATATCATTATTTAAATAATATTATTTATTCACTTGTGTTTGTTGAGTTAAAAAGGTAAAGTAGGTGAGCCAAGTCTTTTATATATCAATTATTCATGACAGTTGCTAGAAACAGAATAATGATTTCATCAATGTTTTCAGTTCCCTGTGTATACCAGTGTACTCCAGATTTTCAAAATTAGAGAAATCATTCATAATTTACAATTTCAGAAACTGCCTGAAACACAACAGCAGTTGTGGTTTCCCTGTTGTCATATGCTTAATATGTTTCAGAATAAGGTCTTGTACCCAGGTATTCCTTTAAAGTTGGCACTGTGTATACATTCTCCGATGGTCTATTTCCGTTAACTGCTAGGAATCAGGATGACCTGAATTTGTATCATACTGCTGATACTTATTCCATGATTTTGGACAAGTCAATTATACATCTCATCCATATGTACTTCAGCCAGTTTCCTAGGATTAGATACTGAGTGGTTTCCAGTATTAACAGTGAGAGGAGTTTCTTTAATATTTTCCACTATAGATGTAGTAAACTCCAGACAGGTTTTTTAAAATATAAACTTTGATATAAAATGTTACAATATTGACACTTCATAAGTTATTCGATTTTTGCTTCTCATAATCTTTCAATGGCATATGTTTCTATAATTGTCTTTATTGATATTAAAAGTTCTCTTTACATTTCAACTCAAAAATATCATCAGTATTTGTACTTTTCAGTTTATGCCCATCTTTATGTATCCTGCCATAAACTAATTTCATTTAGAAGCAGATTATTTGCTGTTGTCTATTTTTCCTTGATCAACAAGATCTAGCTGAACTTTTTGAAAACAGAGATTCATGGCAATAAAAATTCCACTTTGCCATATTCTTTTTGAATGGGAGAGGGAAGGCGAGGTAATTGGGGTTAAGTGACTTGCCTCAGGTCATACGGTTAGTAAGTGTCACGTGTCTGCGGCCTGATTTGAACTCAGGTCCTCCCGACTCCAGTGCCAGTGCTTCATTTCCTGTGCCACCTACCTGCCCCCTTGCCTTATCTTTCTTAAGGATTTTTGCCAAGAACTGCTAGGTATAAGTCTTAGATATCTGCAATAATCTCTTTCCCCTTTGTCTAACTTCCACATGATTGGCACTAAGCTTTTAATAATATGTATTTAGCATTAATCTTAGACATGATTATTCTTAATATTATACTATTATTGTATTATTTTTACAGGGAAGTTGTGTGAAATTAATTGAGTCACCCAATATGTTTGAATTTGCTCTACTGAGTGGATTGATTGGTTTGATGACACATGTAAATGAAGTGGAAAGGAACATCCCAACCTGTAGCTGATATGAGAAGGAATTAATATACTTCATCTCAAATAGTGAAAGGAGCAGACACATTCTCCCTTCAGTACATATGGTAGTTTACTTTTAGTCCTAATAATGGTTCTTTCATCATTTGGTAAAATGCTTAAGACGGATAACAATCTGTCTTATTCAGCCTTGTAAAAAGAGTTGATAGCCTTAGTTTCAAATATAACTTCTTGAAAGGAAAAAGTCATCCATTCTGAGTGAAAAAGAGAATCTCCTTTTTTTTTCCTTATGATTTGCAATGTGATTATTTAATATTGGAATTTGTTGATCTTTAAATGTTTGGTAGAATTAATTTCCAAATGCATCTAACACTTTTGTGTTTTCTTAGGAAACTCATTTATGACCTTTTCAATTTCTTTTTTCTAAAATAGTTTTTTTTCCAGATATTCTATTTACTCTTCTATTATTCTGAGCAGTGTGTATTTTTGTATGCATTCTTCCATTTCAGTTAGATTGTAAAATTTGTTGGCACACAATTGAACAAAATAACTCCTAATAATCACTTTAATTTCATCTTCATTTGTAGTATATTTACTTTTTTTCATTTTTGATGCTACAATTTCGTTTTATCTGGTTTTATTTTAAAACACATTAGCCAATGGTTTATCTATTTTATTGGTTTTTTTTTTATAAAGGCAGCTTCTAATTTTCTTTATTAATTTGATAATTTTCTTATATTTTATATATATTTTATCAGTCTCATCTTTAGTTTTCAAGATTTTTCAATTTGGTGTTGGTTGAGGATTTTTAATTTGCTATTTTTCTAGATTTTTTAATGCGTATATTCAATTCTTGTTCTATTATTTCTCTATTTTCTTGGTATAAGCATTCAAAGATTTAAAAATAAAAAATTTCCTCTGATTACCCCTTATTTTGCATCCCAGAAGTTTTGGTGTGTCATTTCATTATTATCATTCTCTTTAATAAAGTTATTTATCTGTTCTTTATCGCACTCATTCTTTAAAATTAGATTTAGTTTCCAATTAATTTTTACTGTTTCCATGGTCCTTTATTAAATATAATTTTTATTGCATCATATAGTATATAGCATTTTTCTGCATTTAACTATATGGTTTTTATGCCGTAATATATTTACAATTTTTGTAAAAATTGCCATGTACCTCCAAGAAAAAAGGCATATTCCTTTCTATTCCCATTCAGTTCCACCCACTTGGCAATCATATCTAGATTACCTAAGACACTATTCCTCTCCTTTACTCCTTTTTTATTTATTGATTTGTTTGTTTGTTCATTCATTCATTCACTTATTTATTTTTGGGTTTGATTTATCAAGTTCTGAGAGGGATAAGTTGAAGTCCCACACCATTATGGTTCTACTATAAATTATTTTGCAATTAATAATTCATTAAAACACAAAAGTTATCACATAGCATGGTAGCCCAAGCTTATATCTCCCCTACACATTTTAGCCTCCCCAGAAGTGGCCTCATATTGTGGTATATACAAGTATTTTACTTTTCCCCAGGACTAGTGTTCTTTCCTCTCCCTAGAACTAAGGTTACGTATCATTAGAGGTGCTATCTTTTGGGTATCAAAATTCAATTATCCTTCATAGGAAGAAAACAACCAGTTCTCCAAGGAAGGCTAAAAATTCTCCTTTTTTAAAAAAAACTTTAAGAAAAAGGGAAAAAATCAGATAGCTTGAAATAATTTCTAACCTAAAATTTTAATATCTATACTCTGCATTTAATAATAACTGCATTTCTATATTGCCGAGCATCACAGTTAAGCTCCTGATCATTTTAAAAGAGATTCTATTGGGGAAGTAAATCTGTTTCCCTAATCATTACAGATGGATTCCATGATAATTTCTTTAATATTAAATATATGCTAACTCCTTTAAAAGAGCAGAACAGTGCCCTTGCTCTGAAGGTTTAATCAGACAGCTATCCAAGATTTCATATATTCTCCAGACCCTTTCCGAATGAAGGCAGGACCAGATGGTAAAAACTTCTATGTGTATGTTCTACAGGAAAAAGAAAGGGAGGTCGCTATTGTTTAGCCAATGTATCTAAAATGGTCTTGGACTTGAAATCCAGAAAGAAAATTAAAACGAAAATAGCACACATTTATAAAACATTTAAAAGTTTCTTAAAGCATTCTTCTCCCTCACAAATCTGGGTAATATAAATTATATAGGAATTTGTTGCTGAAAATATCCTTGGAAGTCAACCAGATCAACACCATTCTTTTTTGCTGTTGTCAGTCATCTTAGTCATGTCTGATCCTCTGTGATTCCATTTGGATATTTCTTGGCAAAGATACTGGAGGGGTTTGTCATTTCCTTTCCAGCTCATGTTACATATGAGAAAACAGAGGCAAACAGGGCTAAATTATTTCCCTTTGGGTCAATACCATTCTTTTAGGTGAAAGAAATGTGTGCCAGCAAGTTGAAGTTATTTACTCAAGGTCATAAAAATAGCAATTAAAGAACAAAGATCCAAAACACTGTCTTTTAACACCAAATCTAGCATTTATTCAATTATGTAGTATCCCTTTTGTGATCCTACTACTATCCAAAGGTAACTTACTTTTAAATGTTAGAGTCAAGATTCAACTGCACGTATCCTGATCCTCAGACCATTAGGCTATTCCATAGGTGTTATTTAGCGATCTAAGCCAAAGAGACAAAGCTACATTCTGATATAACAACTTAATTTCTAATTCAAAGTTCTCACCATCTTATGAGGATCCCTGGATAATTTGCCATTAAGAGGCTTTTATTTGTTCCTTTATAGCTACACTCCTATATTGGGAGGGTCATGAAGTCAAATCTTAGTAGCATATAGTTTTTGACTCATTTAGTCATAAATTAAATGATAAAAAGAGCTTAATTGACCACAGGTTTCTAAATCACTTTAAGCATTTTTTGAATATAATCACTATTTAGTTGTAATTGTTGAATTATCTATGAGGACACATTTAATAACTCTAAACCTGGTTTTTATACTGGTTGTGCTGAGAGGAGAAAAAAAAACCAACAAACACATTTTCATCTTTTATACTTTTAGCATTCTGATAAGTATGCTATGAAAATTCAAGAAAAATGTAAGATAGTAAGAACTAAAACAATCTCACTATGGACATTTATTGGATAGAAAGAGGAATTGGCTATAAACATCATATAACAAACACGACAGTTAAGGTGGTAAAATCCACCTTTATGAATCACAAACATGTCTGGTGTCTGTTTCTCATTAGTTTTTAACCAGGAAATTTCTTTAGGTGTAGAGGAGGAGGGAGGAAATAACAATAGTTTCTTGAAATAAATTTAAACAAATTATGTTTTAACTATTAGAGTATCATTTCTAACTTGGAAACAATCAAAACAAATCATTTATTCTAGCTCCTTTCATTTTACCACTGAGGAATCTAAAGAATCCTGATTTTGCTAATAAGAATTCTGAGAGACAAAAGGAACTTGTTGGAGATCAGAGACAAAGTTTGTGATTAGTATTGCTTTACCTAGCTAAACTATGGCCATAAAATGTTCTTGTTGCTACTGTTCAGTCATTTCAGTCGCTTGACTCTTAGAGATTCCTTTTAGAGTTTTCTTGGCAAAGATACTAGAGTGATTTGTCATTTCCTGATCCTACTTGCTTTACAGAATAGGAAACTGAGTCAAACAGGGGTAAATGATGTCCCCAGGGTCACATAGGTAATAAGTGTCTGAGGATGAATTTGAATTAAGGTCTTCCTCACTCCTGACCTAGTATTGTATCCACTGTACCATCTACCTGCCCAATGACCATGAATGCATACCATTATTTATATAGTACAAATAAGAACTGATCCTATGCTTTCATTAGCACAAGGGAACACCAAGATAAGGAAATTCCTTCTTCTAATGCTGATTGGAACCTTCACTGAAATTTATTTGAGAGTTAGCACTTTTTGAGAGTCTTTGATAGCTAACTAGAGTACTAAAATTACACGACTTGCTGAGGATCACAGACTGCGTGTGTTGGAGGTGGAAATTCAATCCAGGTCTTCCTGGATTTGAGGCCAGCTCAGAACTCCAGGTTGTTGTTTTTAAATTAACATAACTAGTAGGAATTGCACTGGGTGCTACATTTGTGAAAGGCACTGAAGTTTGAAATATTTTTAAAGATCTAATATCATGTATATATGTTAGATGTTTATGAAAGGGTGTTGTACCCTGCTGGACCCTGGGAATCATGCTTTTCTTTGTCTCTTCCTTTGCCTCCTTTCCACTTCTAATCAGTTTCCAAGTATTTTAATTCTACCTCATCATTATTTGTTCCACATTCATTTTCTCTTCTCCCTTCTCACTACCACAACATATGATAAGCTCTTATTATCATATATCTAGTCTATTTCAGCAGCATGTGTAATTTTCCCATCATCAGTGCCCCTTCTCTAATTACAAAATTTCAGTCATGTCAAGAAAATAGAAACAAATTCTTATATTGAATTAGAAAATAAAATTGAATTAAAAAATTAAAAAAAATCTGTATGTATATAATGTATATACATTATATATGTTTGTATATATAAATATGTAAATACTATATTGGGTTATATATTCATTTCTTTTGTTAAATATTTCCCATTATATTTTAACCTGCTTCTAGCCATACTCAGGAGCTATAGCTGAGTTTGACACCTCTGGCTTTAGACAATTTAAACTGACATATTTGTTTTAGTTGTATACCCATATGCATGCTGGTGTCATGCAACTAATCAAAATCTTTCAATGGCTCTTCCCTATTATTTACCAAGTAAGGTTCATACTTCTCCACCTGGGATTTTATACTACTGTAAATGACCTGAAGGTTAATATATGCAATTAAAATAATAAAAGCATATTCAGTAACTCTCAGGTGAAAGCAGTCAAAGATGGCAAGAGCAGACAAGATAAAGATAAAATCAGCCCACAAGGAGATAAAATTAGTGAGTAATGAAGTTCGCTGGTGTCTCAGGAGTTACCTGTTCATGACCCACAGTTATTTCCTATCTACAGATATCTATCTATCTGTCTGTCTGTCTATCTATCTATCTATCTATCTTTCAAATAGCTTGTTCAAAGTTCTAACAGGGATTTCCATGTCAATTGATTTTAAGGCAAAGTTAACTCAACTGCCCTAGGTCTGCTTCACAGCATCTTTGCTTTCAGTAGGTGAATTGTTTATGTGAGAGTATAGGGATTAACTCAATCTACCTCAATTCCAATAATATCTTAGCCCACAATAGTCTAACTAGTGACCACTGATAGCCAATAACCTGTGTGACCTTCATAATGAATGTCAGTTTCACAGTACATATCCTATCCCTTCATCATTACAGCAAAGCTGAAGGACCTCCATAAGGTAAAAGGAATAAAGGGTCTTTCACCAGTCTACCCTTGTTGCCTGTCTGCCCAGCTGACATGAAGAAATGAAGAAAATGGATTTTAAGTGAAGTCAATAGAGTCTTCTGTTATATTTTCATAATAAAATAATGTGGTTTTTTTTGTTTTTTTGTTTGTTTGTTTGTTTTGCTTTTTGGAGGGGGGAAGCCTGGGCAATTGGGATTAAGTGACTTGCCCAAGATCACACGGCTAGTAAGTGTCAAGTGTCTGAGGCTAGGTTTGAACTGAGGTCCTCCTGACTCTAGGGCCAGTGCTCTATTCACTGTGCCACCTAGCCACCCCTTGATGTTGATATTTTTTTTAAAGAGCCATAAATACAAGAGATTTATGAGGCAAAGAGTCACAAATGAAAAATATAGTATAAGAATAAACCCATCACCTTTGTCCAAACTGTGTTGGACTCAAATTCATAAATCCTTCAAAATAAAAAGAAATTATTTATGGTGAAAAAAAATAACTTCAATCCAAAGAATATCTTCTCCCATCAAAACAGAATAGGAAAAGCAAAAAAGAGCATTACACTTTATGATAGAGAATTGTAATATCCATGGGGTTATAACATATAGAAATGAAACTAGAAGGAGAATATATTACTTCCAGATTCATTGTTAGAGCATTCAAATATAAGCTATTATAGTTGTGTTCCCTATAAATCATTGAATTCCACACTGAGTCGGAAAACAGTGTGTTCTTAGTTATAGATTTCTTGAGTGATTTCTGTATTTCTGCCAAGATCCACACTTTCTATTGATTATAAATTCAATGTGCTAACTTATAAGTAGGTCATGAAAATCAAATGTTGAAATGTTCTCTCCCACCACTCCTGTATCAGGAATCTAAATATTATGTCAGTCCAGTGGGTGTTGAAAAAAATAGAGAATATAGTTATTCTAGAGCCTACTAATAAAGGGCTAAGTTTTATAAATCTTATATATACTTTTTACATATCATCATTTTGATGTATGTTGTGCCTTTGGTACAAATTGGATACTTCTTCTCCAGAACTTGGGCCATTTCCAGGACCTAGAGATTCCTTACCTGAAGGGGCTGCTTTGGATTAGGGTACATCTAAGCCTTAAGGAATTTAAAAATGA